>JBBDHG010000613.1:0-15000 GCA_037951165.1 Lophius americanus
TACACACCAACTACACACCCACTACACACCCACTACACATCAACTACACACCCACTACACACCAACTACACACCAACTACACACCCACTACACACCCACTACACACCAACTACACACTAACACACACCAACTACACACCAACTACACACCAACTACACACCCACTACACACCAACTACACACCAACTACACACTAACACACACCAACTACACACCAACTACACACCCACTACACACCCACTACGCACAACTACACACCCACTACACACCAACTACACACTAACACACACCAACTACACACCAACTACGCACCCACTACACACCCACTACACACCAACTACACACTAACACACATCAACTACACACCAACTACACACCAACTACACACTAACACACACCCACTACACACCAACTACACACCAACTACACACCAACTACACACTAACTACACACCAACTACACACCAACTACACACCAACTACACACCAACTACACACCAACTACACACTAACACACATCAACTACACACCAACTACACACCAACTACACACCAACTACACACCAACTACACGCCCACTACACACCAACTACACACCAACTACACATCAACTACACACCAACTACACGCCAACTACACACTAACACACACCAACTACACACCAACTACACACCAACTACACACTAACTACACACCCACTACACACCAACTACACACCAACTACACATCAACTACACACCAACTACACGCCAACTACACACTAACACACACCAACTACACACCAACTACACACCCACTACACACAAACACACACCAACTACACACCAACTACACACCAACTACACACCAACTACACACTAACTACACACCCACTACACACAAACACACACCAACTACACACCAACTACACACTAACTACACACCCACTACACACCAACTACACACCAACTACACGCCAACTACACACTAACACACACCAACTACACACCAACTACACACCCACTACACACCAACTACACACTAACTACACACTAACTACACACTGGATGCTCGCGGCGGCAGGAGTCCAGGGATCCACCGGTGAATCTCATTAACGAGACTTTCCCTCCATTCTTCCTCGCACGCCCGTCCTCTCTTCGCTTTCTCTCTCTGATGTGATGACCCGACACCTCGCCGCTCTGCGGGGGAGGAGCTTTGATTTAGACGCTTTGATAATTAAGGGTGTAAACAAGAAGAAAAATAAAGAGCTTTAGAGCGAATGAAGGAGGAGGAAGAGTTTTCCCTCCGTCCCAGAGGAATCCGTTACGCCCAGAACCGCTCTGAGCCCGGAACTCTCCGGTACCGACAGCGTGAGAGGAGATACGTCTGTGTGGGATCGGATCTTCAAAGACGACATCTTGTTGTCAAAGAGGAAACGGTGAAAAACCTAAACTGGAGGTTCTGTTGTTCTGTTGTTCTGGAGCTGGACCCGACCCAAACCTTTTATGTCTTCTTAGTCAACCCACCTGCCCCCTAAAAGTGTCCAGGTCCACTTTCTACCACCAGAACACAGTGATGTCATCGAACGCTCTGACCATTCGAACACTGGCGGCCGATCCATTGGTGCGTGAATGATGGCGTGAGCGGTTCCGCCTGAGGAGTAGCCTCCGACATCACATGTACCGATGTCACCGTATGAGGTTTCACAAAGGTTCTGTGGACCAGAAACTTCCCCCCGACCTTCATCCTGGTGCTGGTTGGTATAGAACACCTGTTTTATTCTTCATCGTTTTGGCTGAACCGTCCCTTTAATCTTACAACAGCGACAGCCGGGTCACACCAACAGCAAACACAGAATTTTCTCGGCCCATTGACTGATCGGCGGCCATATTGTTCCCCTCCCACGCTTAATCTACGGCGCCGGATATAATGCAACCAGAATCGAACCATAATGGACTCATTTATTTTGTGATCAGCACCATTTAACACATTCTACCATAACAGAAGCCCGGTTCAGGTCCATAACAGAGACGGATCTCTCCCTGGACTGCAACCGATAACACCGAGCACCGAACCCGCTCCAGCTGTCGACATCACCACCTATCAAAGCCAGCGCCGGGCGCCGGGCGGCGGGCCGTGGGCTTTGGGCTCCGGTACCAACCACTGGCGCTGATTTGTGGGGGAGATTAAAGCAGAATGTTGAGTCCGCTCCAGAGGGACGGGACCGACGGAGCGAGCTCGGGCCAGTAATTGGACCGCTCCTTCCTGCGGGGGGAAGAAAAGAAGACTTAGTGTGATGAGACGGCGTTGATGCTCCTCGTCGCTGTGTGGGGCTTAACGAGGGGCGGAGCAACCGGTTGGAGACGTTTCTGTGACAGTCCTGCTATTGTCCACGCTCCGGGTTTCAACTTCAAACAGACGGCGTTCTCCACCCCGTCATTTTCCCGGAGGAGCGAGACGGAGCAGAGGGTGTCTGGTGGGCTGGGGACAAACGAGACGAGGGGCAGCGAGGAGGTCAAACAGGAAGTGGAGGATGTGTGTGTATTCCTATAGATGGGTCATATTAATCACTTCTTGTCTTTGGCTTTTCCCGCCTTTTTTCTTGATCGCCACAAATCTGATTCAAGAGATTTAGTTTGACTGTAAGTTTTTTTTTCTCCTGATTATTAATCTTGTCTGAAGGTTTAGATTCTTTAAATCTGCTGCAGAGACTAAAATACTCATTTAAACTAAATCAGTCTCAACGAAACCACTTTTCACTGCTGGTCATCGGCTTAACGTGGGTGGAGCGGCTGCAGATCAGTGGGTGGAGCAGCTGTAGATCAGTGGGTGGAGCGGCTGCAGATCAGTGGGTGGAGCAGCTGTAGATCAGTGGGTGGAGCGGCTGTAGATCAGCGGGTGGAGAGGCTGTACATCAGTGGGTGAGGCGGCTGTAGATCAGTGGGTGGAGCGGCTGTAGATCGGTGGGTGGGGCGGCTGTAGATCGGTGGGTGGAGCGGCTGTAGATCAGTGGGTGGAGCGGCTGTACATCAGTGGGTGGAGCGGCTGTAGATCAGTGGGTGGAGCAGCTGTAGATCAGTGGGTGGAGCGGCTGCAGATCAGTGGGTGGAGCAGCTGTAGATCAGTGGGTGGAGCGGCTGTACATCAGTGGGTGGAGCGGCTGTAGATCAGTGGGTGGAGCGGCTGTAGATCAGTGGGTGGAGGGGCTGTAGATCGATGGGTGGAGCGGCTGTAGATCAGTGGGATGAGCGGCTGTAGATCAGCGGGTGGAGCGGCTGTAGATCAGTGGGTGGAGCGGCTGTAGATCAGCGGGTGGAGCGGCTGCAGATCAGTGGGTGGAGCGGCTGTAGATCAGTAGGTGGAGCGGCTGTAGATCAGTGGGTGGAGCGGCTGTAGATCGATGGGTGGAGCGGCTGTAGATCAGTGGGATGAGCGGCTGTAGATCAGCGGGTGGAGCGGCTGTAGATCAGTGGGTGGAGCGGCTGTAGATCAGCGGGTGGAGCGGCTGTAGATCGGTGGGTGGAGCGGCTGTAGATCAGTGGGTGGAGCGGCTGTAGATCAGTGGGTGGAGCGGCTGTAGATCAGCGGGTGGAGCGGCTGTAGATCGGTGGGTGGAGCGGCTGTAGATCAGTGGGTGGAGCGGCTGTAGATCAGCGGGTGGAGCGGCTGTAGATCAGTAGGTGGAGCGGCTCTAGATCATTAGGTGGAGCGGCTGTAGATCAGCGGGTGGAGCGGCTGTAGATCAGCGGGTGGAGCGGCTGTAGATCAGTAGGTGGAGCGGCTCTAGATCATTAGGTGGAGCGGCTGTAGATCAGTGGGTGGAGCGGCTGTCTACATGTCGTAGGGTTCTTCAACAAGACCCTGAACCCCGATATATGCCCCACGGTTTCCACCCAGGCTCCGCCCACTGCTCATCCCAGGCTCCTCCCACTGCTCCTGAGGGCTGGGCCAATGCAGACAGGTAAATCCACAGAGATGTTCTGTGAAGGACTAAAAGTGTTTCTTCATGACTAATATTATAATATTGTTATTAATATTAATAATAAAAATACAATTCTTTGGAGCGTCTCGTCTAGTTTTAGGTCCATTAAAATGTTCTGACTCCACTGGCAGATTTATATTCCTTCTTTTTGGGCTGATTTGGAGAGGAGTGAAGAAGATGGCTCCTCTCTCTGCTCTGGATGTTCTCGCCGTGTTCTGACCCGCTGACGTTAGACTGGACACAAAGTGCGGCGGGCTTTCAGTCAGAACCGGCGGAGAGTCCCTGCAGTGGACTTTAATGAGCACTGCAGTCAGAGTTAATAGTCATGCTAATCTGGACGCCGCTGCCTCCATCCCTCCATTCATCCTCTTCCTCCTTTGTGCTCTCTCTCTCTCTCTCTCTCTCTCTCTCTCTCTCTCTCTCTCGCTCAACCCCTTCCTTCCCTGCAGTTATTCCTCCTCCCTCCTTCCCTTCGGCCTTTGTCTCCTTCTCCACCTCATTCTCTTCTGTCCTCTTTGACGTAGTTCTCCTCTCCTTCACCCCTTTCTTTATTTCCCTCTCTCCTCTCACCTCCTTATAGACAAGCGCTCCTCAGAGGCCTCCTCTGAAGCTGCCCGTCAGCTCTTCGTCTCCTCCTCCTCCTCCTTCACCTCTGTCCGTAAACAGGAGTCTGTTTGCAGGTTTCTTCGCCTGCATTCACCAGATAGCCGTGGAGCGGATCCACAAAACCACTGACTGACCTCACGGGGAGAGGAGGAGGAGGAGGAGGAGGAGGAGGAGGAGGAGGAGGGGGCTTTTAAAGCACCTCCATGAACAGATGGATGGATGGATCACACAGAGGGGAGTAAACGAGGAAGGAATGGAGGAAGCGAGTGGACATTAATGACAAGTGATGGGCCTGAGAGGAAGGGGGAGGGGTTAATTGTGATGCGGCCTATCAGCATATTCAAAGTCAACATTGACAAAGAGAGTCGCTCGCCGCGCCGCCGCTTCCTGTTCAAATGTAAAACACGCAAACAACCCCAGTCAGAAAGGAGGAGCGCCGACCCGGAAGCAGATTTTCACTCGAGTGCAATGGTTTTGAAGAGACGACCTTTTATAAGACCCTCCAGGAGAACAAGGCTGCAGTCATCCATCCCATAATAATGTTTTCCAAGTGGAGTTTCCTACGGTGGCCCACAGGAGAAAACACGCTGCAACGTAAGAAAACACAAGCAAATTACAGACAAATCTTCCGCACTTATATAATACAGGCACAGTAATAAGAAAACACGCTGTAAATACGACACATTAAGAAAAAAACGCTGCAAATACCACAGCGATAAGAAACACGCTGCAAATACCCCCAACACATTAAGAAAACACGCTGTAAATACCACAGCAATAAGAAAACATGCTGAAAATACCACGACAAAATAAGAAGACACGCTGCAAATACCACAGCAATAATAAAAAAAAATGCTGCAAATACCACAACACATTAAGAAAACACACTGCAAATACGACACATTAAGAAAACACGCTGTAATACCACAACAAGAAGAAAACATGCAGAAAATACCACGACAAAATAAGACAACACGCTGCAAATACCACAACGTTAAGAAAACAAGCAGCAAATACTAAGAAAACAAGCTGCAAATACTACAACACATAAAGAAAACAGCTTTTTCTCTTAATAATTCATCTTAAATGAAGTTATAGATTCTTAAAATCAGCCCAATCAGAGACTAAAATACTCATTATCATTAAATTAGTCCTAAATAAATGACTTTTCAATACTTGAAATCAGCCTAACATGGGTGGAGCAACTGTAGCTCAGTGGGTGGAGGTTACTGTAGTTAAGTGGGTGGAGCATGGAGAAGATCAGCACGTTGTGTTGTTTTTGTTATTGTGGTTGTTTTTGTCGTGGTTGTTGATTGTTATGGTTATTGTTGTTATCGTGGTTGTTGTTGTGGTTGTTGTTGTGGTTGTTGTTGTTGTTTGTGGTGGTTGTGTGGTTGTGGTTGTTGAGGTTGTTGTTGTTGTGGTTGTGGTTGTTGGTGTTGTTGTGTTGTGGTTGTTGTTGTGGTTGGTGTTGTTGTTGTTGTTGTGGTTGTTGTTGTTGTGGTTGTTGTTGTTTTGGTTGGTGTTGTTGTCGTTGTCAAATGTTCTGATCGTTTGTTTTTAGTTTCAGAGTTTTTTATTCTCTGGCTGTTTTTACAGTGTAGCTGTAGTGTGTAAGTGTGTAAGTGTGTAGTTCTGTGTGTGTATCTGGACCCGCGGCTGCAGAATATCTGCAGGAGTTTCAGGGTTTGGATATAGGAGGAGGAGGAGGAGCAGAAATGATGAGGAAGGTGACACCAGGGCCGACAGGACCAGCTTCCAGGCTCATCGCTGCAGTTGGGTGGTCTGAGGTGTGTGTGTGTGTGTGTGTGTGTGTGTGTGTGTGTGTTTGTGTGTGTGTGTGTGTGTGTGTGTGTGTGTGTGAGAGTGTGTGTCTGTATATGTGTGTTTGTGAGACACACACACACACACACACACACACACACACACACACACACACACACACCTTCCTCCTCACAGAAGAATCCTGCGTTAATTTAGCACATTTGGTTTTGATCATTATTTTCACATTTGTGTCCAATCATTCAGTTCTAGCTGGTACCAGTACCAGTACTGGTACCGGCGGGTGCGGTCTGTGAGACCCTCTGGTTGATAACATTCTAACAGCTCAGTGTGTTTCATGTTTTTGTTTACTACACACTAAAAACTGACATCATATCAACGTTTGAAGCAGAAACTCTTCATCATATGATTCATCCTCAAACCCAGATCCACACAGACACCTTCACTGGTGGTCTTCCTCCACAGCCAGAGGGATTCCCTGGGTGAGCTGGAGAATGGTGCTGGAGAAAGGGTCCTAAAGGCCCTCAAGAGGAGTAATCTATTACTATCAGGAATATTTCATTCATCGATTCTTCAGCTGCTTCTTCATCACCTGTGGGGTCAGAGGTCACCGACGCTGGACAGCCTCGAACGCTGCCGCCGCTACCGTAGCTGTAATGACGCCGGGCCTGGGGGGGTCCTCGCCGCAGACAGCTGCTGGTCGGAGGGGGCGGGGTTACAGACGAGCGTCATAGATTGTAAAAACAAAAGAGGGCGGGGGGGGGGGGGGGGGGGGGGGGGGGGCAGCTGATAATGGCAGAGCTGAGAGGTGGAGGCAGCCAGAACACAGGAACCTTGAGGAAACAACGAGTCGGGGTGAGGCGGTCCACCAGAACCCGACCGGCAGGAGAACCATTGTTGTTTTTCCACTTTGTGTCTTATGGGCTGTTTCTGTGGGAGGAGGCGGAGCTTCAGTCAGGAGCTGCTGTTTCTGTGTGTAAACCTGGAATAATCTTCACCCGTTGACCCGATCCCTTTAGAACCGACCCGCGGATGAATAAAGAATCTTCTTCTATCTTATCTGAGACGCGTTTTAAACCAGACCCGAACTATCGTCCCTGAGAAGTCCCCCAATCCTCTGCGTTGTACGATCATCGCCCCTGATTGAACTCTAAATCCAATGTGAGGTTTTTCACCTAAAACTCCCCCTAGTGACCAAAATAAGAACTACCGAATAAAATATCCTACAAGTTAGATTTCCTTTAGTTGATTCATAGTCGGCTACAAAGTCTGAAAAACCGTTTTTTCTTTGACACAAAACTATCTCTACCGACTAAACACGACCTTTAAGAGTAAAACGTGATTTACAGACGAGTAGATCGCGTAAAGTCGATAATAAATGGACAATATTTGGAGCTAATCTCCCCTAGAGGCAGGAATATACAACTGATCTTTACCAAAATCACTCCAGTTCTTCCTCACACGAGGTCCATGTGGGTCTGAACTGAACCGTGAGAGACTTTCTGAGTTACAGCGTGAAGAAGAAGGATCACCGGAGCCATGACAGTTCCTGACTTTTCGGGTCGATGATTAACATTTTTATTTTTTTATGATTTATAGATTATATTTCCTTCCTAAAATACTCAGTTTTCAGTTCCAGCTCATGTCGCGGTGCCTCGGACTCCGGCTGAATACTGCACGAACCCACCAGAGAGTCTATCTTTAAATAGTTTCCCTCTCTCTCCGCACACACCGACTTTATTTGCCCAAACCTGGACGCCCAGGCTCGCGGGCCCTCGGGGCCCAGCCGGAGATAAGGCAGCCAGTGTGTGTCTGTGTGTAGCTACCGTATGGGTGTGTGCTGTGGTCTCTGTGTCAACACTGATTGGTATGCCGGGAATGTTTACATAGATACGCCGAAGCTCATGGTAATTTACAGGAGAGACTCTGCATTTATAACCGGCTGAAGCTGAAGGAACCGCCGAGTGACGCGACGCCAGACGCAAACCCAAATATACGGAGGGAAAGTCGGAGGGACTTATGATGGAAAAACTTCATGCCGATTCATCTCTCACAAAACCGCCCGACTCTCCTCGTTCTCCTGGTCCCGCCTCACTGAGGGTCCGGTCTACGAGACCACGCCTTTACTGAGAGCTGAATTAATTATTAATTATTAATTATTATTAAGTTCTTTGTTCGTTTGACACAAGAGTAAAAATACGGAAACAACAACTGAGTGACAGACTGAGTGACAGACTGAGTGACAGACTGAGTGACAGACTGAGTGACAGACTGAGTGACAGACTGAGTGACAGACTGAGTGACAGACTGAGTGACAGACTGAGTGACAGACTGAGTGACAGACTGAGTGACAGACTGAGTGACAGACTGAGTGACAGACTGAGTGACAGACTGAGTGACAGACTGAAGTGACCGACTGAAGTGACAGACTGAGTGACAGACTGAAGTGACAGACTGAGTGACAGACTGAAGTGACAGACTGAGTGACAGACTGAGTTACAGACTGAGTGACAGACTGAGTGACCGACTGAGTGACAGACTGAAGTGACAGACTGAGTGACAGACTGAAGTGACAGACTGAGTGACAGACTGAGTTACAGACTGAGTGACAGACTGAGTGACCGACTGAGTGACAGACTGAAGTGACAGACTGAGTGACAGACTGAGTGACAGACTGAGTGACAGACTGAGTGACAGACTGAAGTAACTGACTGAGTTACAGACTGAGTGACAGACTGAGTGACAGACTGAGTGACAGACTGAAGTAATTGACTGAGTTACAGACTGAGTGACAGACTGAGTTACAGACTGAGTGACCGACTGAAGTGACTGACTGAGTTACAGACTGAGTGACAGACTGAGTGACCGACTGAGTGACAGACTGAAGTGACAGACTGAGTGACAGACTGAGTGACAGACTGAGTGACAGACTGAGTGACAGACTGAGTGACAGACTGAGTGACAGACTGAGTGACAGACTGAAGTGACCGACTGAAGTGACAGACTGAGTGACAGACTGAAGTGACAGACTGAGTGACAGACTGAAGTGACAGACTGAGTGACAGACTGAGTTACAGACTGAGTGACAGACTGAGTGACCGACTGAGTGACAGACTGAAGTGACAGACTGAGTGACAGACTGAAGTGACAGACTGAGTGACAGACTGAGTTACAGACTGAGTGACAGACTGAGTGACCGACTGAGTGACAGACTGAAGTGACAGACTGAGTGACAGACTGAGTGACAGACTGAGTGACAGACTGAGTGACAGACTGAAGTAACTGACTGAGTTACAGACTGAGTGACAGACTGAGTGACAGACTGAGTGACAGACTGAAGTAATTGACTGAGTTACAGACTGAGTGACAGACTGAGTTACAGACTGAGTGACAGACTGAGTGACCGACTGAAGTGACTGACTGAGTTACAGACTGAGTGACAGACTGAGTGACCGACTGAGTGACAGACTGAAGTGACAGACTGAGTGACAGACTGAGTGACAGACTGAGTGACAGACTGAGTGACAGACTGAAGTAACTGACTGAGTTACAGACTGAGTGACAGACTGAGTTACAGACTGAGTGACAGACTGAGTGACAGACTGAGTGACAGACTGAGTGACAGACTGAGTGACAGACTGAGTGACAGACTGAAGTAACTGACTGAGTTACAGACTGAGTGACAGACTGTGTGACAGACTCAGTGACAGACTCAGTGACAGACTGAGTGACAGACTCAGTGACAGACTGAAGTGACAGACTGAAGTGACAGACTGAGTTACAGACTGAGTGACAGACTGAGTGACAGACTGAAGTGACAGACTGAAGTGACAGACTGAAGTGACAGACTGAGTGACAGACTGAAGTGACAGACTGAAGTGACAGACTGAGTGACAGACTGAGTGACAGACTGAGTAACTGACTGAGTGACAGACTGAAGTGACAGACTGAAGTGACAGACTGAGTGACAGACTGAGTGACAGACCGAGCGACAGACTGAAGTGACAGACTGAAGTGACAGACTGAGTGACAGACTGAGTAACTGACTGAGTGACAGACTGAAGTGACAGACTGAGTAACTGACTGAGTGACAGACTGAAGTGACAGACTGAGTAACTGACTGAGTGACAGACTGAAGTGACAGACTGAGTAACTGACCTTGTGACAGACTGAAGTGACAGACTGAAGTGACAGACTGAGTGACAGACTGAGTGACAGATTGAGTGACAGACTGAAGTGACAGACTGAGTGACAGACTGAAGTGACAGACTGAGTAACTGACTGAGTGACAGACTGAGTGACAGACTGAGTGACAGACTGAAGTGACAGACTGAAGTGACAGACTGAAGTGACAGACTGAAGTGACAGACTGAGTGACAGACTGAGTGACAGACTGAGTGACAGACTGAGTGACAGACTGAGTGACAGACCGAGTGACAGACTGAAGTGACAGACTGAAGTGACAGACTGAGTGACAGACTGAGTAACTGACTGAGTGACAGACTGAAGTGACAGACTGAGTAACTGACTGAGTGACAGACTGAAGTGACAGACTGAGTAACTGATTGAGTGACAAACTGAAGTGACAGACTGAGTAACTGACTGAGTGACAGACTGAAGTGACAGACTGAAGTGACAGACTGAGTGACAGACTGAGTGACAGATTGAGTGACAGACTGAAGTGACAGACTGAGTGACAGACTGAAGTGACAGACTGAGTAACTGACTGAGTGACAGACTGAGTGACAGACTGAGTGACAGACTGAGTGACAGACTGAGTGACAGACTGAGTGACAGACTGAGTGACAGACTGAAGTGACAGACTGAGTGACAGACTGAGTAACTGACTGAGTGACAGACTGAAGTGACAGACTGAGTAACTGACTGAGTGACAGACTGAAGTGACAGACTGAGTAACTGACTGAGTGACAGACTGAAGTGACAGACTGAGTGACAGACTGAGTGACAGTAGTCTGACTGTAAACCTCCTCAGGGGGTCTCATCAGATGGTTTCATATGTTTGAGATGAGAACTTGACCTCTTTGGCACCAACGATCTGTCACTCAAACCCGTGTCACAACCAGATGATTGTCGCACACCTGTCCCCCCTTCACTTGTTGACCTCTGACCTTTTGTTTTTCCCCAAAACATGACAAAAGCAGAAGCTTTATTTCTAAACGTTTCGGTCCAGAATTTCTCAAACGTTGGTCCGATTCTTTGGTTAAATATGAATCGACACTTTCTCTTTCAAACCTTTGGTTTGTTGTTACGTATGATTCACACATACAAACTCTTCCTCGCCGTCATTCTTCTGTGAAACAGATAATAATTGTTTATTTCGGTCGCATCGCTCCCTGTGTTTCTTTTCCAGCGGCTGCTGTGGGCGTGGAAAATTCATGTCTGTGAAAACCGCAGGGCGATAAATGAATTTCTGACTCTTCGCTTTGAGACCTGATGAGTTTTTTTCTGCAGATAAAAGTCTGGACCGTAAAACAAACACAATAATTTTCCTGCCTCATTCTGCTTGAGAGGTACCGCAGGAGGATGGCGGGCCAGAACTCCGACCCGATGGACCTCGGCATCAATCCGCCTTGAAGGAGGCAAAGGTCCAGGGTCGTCCACGCCGTCTGGTTCTGATCCGTTCTGTGCTGCTAGATTGGATGGAGGGAGAACGATATTGGTAGAAACCGAAGATAATTGGAGAGAGGGTGAGAGGGAGGGGCATGCTGGGGGGAGGAGGGAGGGGCATGCTGGGGGGAGGAGGGAGGGGCATGCTGGGGGGAGGAGGGAGGGGCAGGTGAAGGGAGAGAGAGCTGGCGAGGAGGTGGAGCTGCTGCCGTTGATGAATGTGTGAACCTCCTCACAGAACCTCCACACTCACCGTCAGATTACTTCTGCATCCGCGGGCAGCTCCTTTAAAGACTTTCACAAACGGGCTGAACACACATCGGACCATCAGAACCAGATCCTTGGATTCAGATCTCAGAGAACTGGTTCTGGTTCAGCAGCAGGACTGATGACAATTCCAACAAACTCTCTGAGCATCTCTCAGATACTCTGTAGCCGCTCGTCTCCTGGGCCTTACACTTCAGCGTCTCTGTTCAGCCCACTGAGCCCCCAGCTCCACCCCAAAAGGAACAAAGGCAGGAATGTCCACTTTGTGGAGTCACTACTTCAAACGGCTTATTATTATATTTTATTTCATTTTAAACCTCATCAAAATAAACTCGCCTCTCGTATCTGAAAAACTTACGTCTGAGTAAAATATCATGAAAGTCTGTCTTCCAGTTGTTCTGCAATCCTGCTCACAAACAAACAAACATACAGAGAAAACAAACAAATATACAGAGAAAACAAACAAACAAACAGAGAAAACAAACAAACAAACAGAGAAAACAAACAAACATACAGAGAAAACAAACAAACATACAGAGAAAACAAACAGACATACAGAGAAAACAAACAAATATACAGAGAAAACAAACAAACAAACAGAGAAAACAAACAATCAAACAGAGAAAACAAACAAACATAAAGAGAAAACAAACAAACATACAGTGAAAACAAACAAACATACAGAGAAAACAAACAGACATACAGAGAAAACAAACAAATATACAGAGAAAACAAACAAACAAACAGAGAAAACAAACAAACAAACAGAGAAAACAAACAAACATACAGAGAAAACAAACAAACACTGTGAAAACAAACAAACAAACAAACACACAGAGAAAAACAAACAAACATACAGTGAAAACAAACAAACAAACACCGTGAAAACAAACAAACAAACACCGTGAAAACAAACAAACAGAAGTGAAACACCAGAAAGGACCAAGAAGAAACGAGAGCGTAAAAAGAACATCGGCGTCTCCACCTTCATAAACGTTTGACAGAAAAGAGGCGTGAATGTTGAACCCGGTGGTCCCACCTGGATGTTGGGGGTTAAAGTTTAAACTGAGACAGACGACACCGTTGGGCCGGAGACCAGGTCCAAAAATCACATCTGCTATCAGATGGTCCAACTTTCAGGCGGTCTTGGCCCGGTTCTTTTAGTCCAGACCGGGTCTCTACTGGCAGCTTTCAAGAACAAACGTCACCATAAGTAACGGATCGTCTTAAGTTCTGAAGGAATTCAACCCCCAACATCCAGAGAACTACTGACGTCAGGAAAAACACAGAACCGTCAAGCACCGACCGATCTTTAAAAGCCCGGAGGTCCCCTCCGCTTTGATGAGGGTTCTGATCCGCAGAACCTTTGTTACGGAGTTCTGTGGTCCATCAGGAGGAGGAAACATTCACTGATGATTACAGGGAAACAAACATCTGAATGTTCTGACCCAGGTCTTATTGTTTTGGCTCATAAGAAGCGTTTTTTCTTTCCCCCAACATCGACTTCAGGATGTCGTCTTGGTGCCGGTGGTTGTAATGTTATGGCTGCATCACCTCCCGGTGTCAGAACTTTTCTTCTGCTGCTCTTTTGTTTTTAATCTCCGACACCGTTCTTCTCATCATCTCTCTTTCTTCATCTCTGCTCTGATGGATAAACCTCGCCGGCGTCTCTGGACAGCTGACCTCGCCGCCTCTTCTTCACGTGATTCGCGCTCTGAAGGCGTGAGGATCCTCAGCGCCGCTCTGACAGCTCAGAGCTTTCGTTTCATTAAAGAAATAAAGAAATGATTTGGTCTTGGACTTCATCTCCTGACCCTCTCCTCTTCGTCGGGTCTGCAGGAGAAACCCGGCGGCTGTCTGGCGGGCGGGTCTCCGTCTTTAAAACCATGAGGTCAAATTTAGCAGGAAAAATAATGAATTATTCCTCTTTAGTGATGAATGCAGGAAAGGAAAACTAAAGGAGGGATTTAAAGGAAGTCTTTCCTGGGTTGATGGTGAAGCTCTTGGCTGCTGACTGTCATCCATCTCAGCCCATCTGTTCCTTCCTACGAGACGAGCTGGAAGAAAACAAATATATTATTCTCTTTTTTTCTTTTACGATGAGAAGAATTATGGATAAAATAATTGTGGGTAAAACCAATTAAGAGCAGATGGCGTCTTTATGAAAATCTGCTCTTATGTGGATTTGTTTCTCGGCACCCCGGCCAACTGAGCCATGTGACACATGTTAATTCACGGCTGTGATTGGAGGTTCTCGCCATCGCGTCTTCACTCCGTACTTTTAACAAGGATTAAGAACATAAAACTCAGTTGTGTCTTTTTTCCCTCCGGCGCTTTGCTCTGGCTGTGAGAGAAAGAACGAGGCCAAGGACACAAGTGGCTGTAATGAGTGTCCTTCGTAGGGGGACTGGGTTCAGCCTGTGAGAGGAGGTGTGGCGTCTGTCCTGGGAACAAACTGGGATGCCCAGGAGGAGCTGGAGAGAGTTGCTGGGGTGAGGGACATCTGGAATACTCTTCTTAGCCTGATGTCACTTTACACAACCCTGGATAAGCAGAGGAAAATGGATGGATGGATGGATGGATGGTTGAGGGATGCATGGATGGATGGATGGATGCATGGATGGATGGATGGTTGGATGGATGGATGGTTGAGGGATCTATGGATGGATGGATGCATGGATGGATGGATGGATGGATGCATGGATGGATGGATGGTTGGATGGATGGATGGTTGAGGGATCTATGGATGGATGGATGCA
>JBBDHG010000613.1:22500-30000 GCA_037951165.1 Lophius americanus
TCTACGCTCCACACACACACACAGCAGCAGAACCAGCCTAAACCCGTGGGCTCAGCACTGCCCCCTTCAGTGAGGCGGAGGTACTGCTGCCTCACCTCCTCCTCTTCATCACCTCTTTATGTCGGATCAGAAGACTAAATATGTTCTACACAGGTGAAATACACGACCCGTTCTATGAAAGTATATATATGATAAAAGTGTCTACAAACGTTACATCGCTGACAAACGGTCAGAACCAAAAGGCTCGACCCGGTTTGTGAGATCAGGCTCGGCTCACAGCTTCCTGTTTGAACAGGAAATACGTAAACTCAGCGATTTAGATCCTGAGAAATGAATGAAGTGATTGGAATCATAGAGAAATCTTATTTATCGCACATATCAGTAGACATAAATCAATTATTTATTTTTTCCCATCATGCAGTGGGGCTCCTATCGGAGCGTGTTCCGGACCCTCAGGTGTGAAACGGGATGGTTTAATGAGAGCTGAGCCCGTAAATAAATAAACCCTCCATTGCTCCCATTAACACCCGGCTACTGGGCTTCTCACCTCAGCAGACGGTTCTCCAGGGCCCGGTTTACACGAGCACAGATTCTGCAGGGAACAGAAACGTTTCCTTTGCGTGTTGGTCAGGTCCGGTAGAACCTAAGCCCGGGGGAAAACCACAGCCTGGCAGAACCTCTGAAGCGTATCTGTGGGCTTCTGAGGCCAAAACAAATCCCGGCGACTCGCGGGCCTTGTGGAGAACCGTCTGGCCCGACTGCCTTCGTGGAACCTCTCCGACCTCGTTTTGGACTTAGAGCCGAAGAAACCCAAAAGCATTTTTTCCTTCAGCTGCTGTTCGGAGAGCTGAGAGAATAAGACGCTGCAGAGAAACTAAGCGGCGCCGGTTATTACCGCCAGAACCTTTGATGTTATTCATGATCCGTTTGAAGAGTGGATCCAACAAACGAAGCAGCTCCAGCTTTCTTCTTTTGGATCGTGGTTTTGTCTTCATGTCCCTCAAAGACTTTATCTCCAAACACTTTCTACGACATTATTTCATTTTACTCTCCGAGTTTTTTTCTTTAAGTTTAATATTTTACAGCAAACTTCATATTTTATTTCTCTGGTTTTATTCTAATCATTTTATATAGAATAAAGACAGAAGTGAAAAAAGATCATTTACCAAATGTTAATCTCACATATTACATATAATATGTGAGAGGAGATGTATTTTATATACTATATATATATATACACACAGTATATATATATATATATATATACACAGTATATATATATATATATATATATATACACAGTATATATATATATATATAGTATATATATATGTATATTCCATCATACCGCTGTGCTCTGCCGCCACCCTCCTCCTCCCCCTCCTCCTCCTCCACCTCCTCCTCCTCCTCCTCGCTCCTCTACTTGTTTATTGTTTTACAGCTGTAGTATTTGAGCGGGGGTCCTGCCTCTAACACCTCTGGGACAGAAGCCGACCAGCTGGATGTGGGTCAGCGGGGGCCGGCGGAGACTCTGCTCCTCTTCCTCACTCCATCTGGGTTTTTTTTAAATCCGAGAATCTTTTCCGTTCTTTCGTTTGATCTCATTAATGCCTTCTTCTTTTTTCTTCTTCTTCTTTTTTCTTCTTCTTCTTTTTTTCTTCTTCTTTTTTTCCTCTTCTTCTCTTTCCGTCTGTCAATATTCATCATTCCTGCTTTCAGAAAAACCTCCAACCCTTTGATGTCCTTCTCAGCTCCAGTCGCCTCACAGCAAACATCTAAAACCTCATGAACTGATAAAAAAGTCCATGAATCTCATTTCAGGTCAGAATAAGTCTCTGATCAGACCCTTTACCTGCACAGGTGACGTGAACGCCAGAGTCAAAGACCAGTTTCACGAGAGTCTGTCAGAAACATAAAAGTATTTCCAGCTGATTCAAAGACGTTTCCTCTTAAAGAAAACATCTCGTCTTATTTTAAGTTCATGCTGGTCTTAAATCTACAACAAACACTTTTTTAAATCCGTGGAAACGTCAAAAAAACGACACAAGCGGCGGCGTTACAGCAAATGACCCTCATCCTATCTCTTCCTGTCCCCGCGGAGGACGGCGGTCCTTATCGTCCCCTCAGAGAACTGAGATACCGGAGAGATGAAGAGCGAGCGGTGAAAGTAGCTGAACTCAAGCATCCCAGCATGCATTGCCTCCTGTGCCCCCGGTCCACTCAGCCGGCGAGGTGACACGTCTTTACTTATTAAACTAAACGACGGCGGCGAACCGCCGGGAGCAAACACAAACACGAGGCGTTTGTCCTACATCACATTATTGTAGATCGGATGTTCGGCGAGGTCTTCTCTCCGCGGCTCATAAATCAAGATGTAAATGTGAGGCTCGGCGAGCGGCGCCAGGAAACGCTCTGCTATTATCTGGTTAGTGTTGCTGTGCAGGCGGGGGGGTCTGCACTCTGCAGATAAAAGTGGTTTGAATGTTAAAGACTTACATTCAAATCAGAAACTCTATTTTATACAAAGGCTATTGTTTAACGTGTGGTTCTGTGCAACGGGACCGGTTACGGGTTTCAACCCGGAGTGGGTTCAGTCCTAATTTAAATATGAATACCTGAGATACATTTCACGTTTTATCTTCCAGGACGTACCTGCAGGATCGTGAAGGTCCCTGTGTCAGAATCCAAATGTAGTTTTCTAATCAGAACCTCTGGTACCACTCCACAATAAGACTACGTTTATAAAGCATTCATAAAGGGTTTGTGATTGGGTTATAAATCATTAGTTCACGTTATTAAACTGTTTATAAGACGGCGCTCACTTTATCAACATGGCTCACTATTTGGCAACACTAAGTCAGCAGTAAAGATAAGTGGGCTCACTATTTGGCAACATCAGGTCTGTGACAGCCTTCATATCTGACGAGTTATAACCTCTTATTAATGATTTGTTACGTGGTGGACTACATAAAAAACATTTATAAATCCTTAATGAGGGGGTCTTATTGTAAAGAAGAGCCAAACTTTTAAAGGTCCCGGGTGTAAAACTTTGTTAGACCTACAGGTGAGGTTCCAGATTCTAGCCTCATCTCACCCCTCCCTGAAGCCGGACCCTCAGCTCACCCCTCCCTGAAGCCGGACCCTCAGCTCACCCCTCCCTAAAGCCGGACCCTCAGCTCACCCCTCCCTGAAGCCGGACCCTCAGCTCACCCCTCCCTAAAGCCGGACCCTCAGCTCACCCCTCCCTGAAGCCGGACCCTCAGCTCACCCCTCCCTAAAGCCGGACCCTCAGCTCACCCCTCCCTGAAGCCGGACCCTCAGCTCACCCCTCCCTGAAGCCGGACCCTCAGCTCACCCCTCCCTAACGCTGGAACCACACGAAGTTGCAGACGCTTCGTGTTAACGCGGTAATCCAAAACCCACTACATGAAACTTTTTCTCATTTCACCCCCGTAGAATTTAGTGCAAGGAAGAATTGGATTGATTTTAAGGAAAGTTCTGTTGCATATGTCCACCACTAGGGGTAGCTTTATCCCCAAAAACACCGTTTTGTATCTCAACCGTTGGTCTGATTTAGGCAAATGTGGCGCCTCATATATTAGTGTAATACTTCATAGTTTATTGATGTATTGAAGTAATAATAATAATAACAATACATTTAATTTATAAGTAATGTAATGTAGTTCTTTCTCTTTCTCAGGTCTTTGAGGGTATAAAGTTTGAAAGTGGTCCATGAAACTGTTTTTGAGTTATCTGGTTAACGCGAAGGATCTGACAAATACTCTTCTTCTTCTTCACTGGTTTTCAGAAGCAAAGTGTTTCTTCGTCTTCTTTCTGCCACTTTGACCTAAAAAGATGAAAAAAACGTTCTCTAGAGTCAAAGTTTGGTTTGTCCTCTTCAGGCTTCCGTACCAACCAGCGGTTTTCCCTAAGCAAACAATCAAAACAACAAATCTTACGTTCAGCCGATTCTATACCAACAAAACAAAGTAAGAAAAACGATATTCCATTTATTCAAAGACACCCGTCTAAATAAAACACACTGCACCTTTAAGTTTTGGGGGTTTTCTTCGGACTTTGCAAAGAATGAAACGTTCTTTTTGGTCCGTTGTGCAGCATAAACAGACAATAAAGAATGGAAGTGTCCGACCCGAATGAAAGGCCCGTAGATTCTTCTCTTCTTGTGGATTTACCGCCAGCTTTTTCGCTCAAACTGCAGACGAACATCTGCTTCACGTCTGGAAGCGAATCAATAAGCCGTCAATCTGCAGTAAGAGCAGCGGCGGCGACGCAGCCGGCTTATGGGCTTCTGCTGCAGGAGACGGAGAAGAAGGCCTCCTCGGGAGAATTGGAAAGAATGGAATAAGAGTAGATGATTCTGACTTACATCTGAGAGGAGAGCAGAGAGAGAGGGATGATGACACCAAATTGACAATGAGAAAAAGGATTTCTCCGTCTTTAGGGACTCTGTAAACCCACTTTATAGAAGCCGTTCTTCTCGACACGATAAAAAACGCCTCTCTTTTAACGGCAGGCCCAGAACCAGAGAACGAGTGGAGAGATTCTGTTCTGTTCTCTGCAGAGGGTCGGGCTGAAGAAGCCGTTAGCTAGATTATTGGGTCGGTTCAGGTGAATTACGCGGTCACTGTCGCCTCAAGGTCCATTTACGCTCAAGGTTTCGGACTTAGAGGGCAGCGGTGGGCCGACAGGGCCAGCGAGGCATTCGGCTGCATATGCTGGCCTGTCAATCATTTTAAAATACATTTTCACTGTCCACAAATTAAAGCTTATGGAGAAATAGGACCTCCATGCCAATGGATAAGAAACGCAACAGTGTCCTCTACCACCGCTTTATTAGACTATTCATTAAAGAGAGATAGGTGGGCTGGATTATTGCTGGCTGTGGATGGTTAGTGGGGTTGTGGTGTGAAGAAGGTCCAGGTTCGGTGGTCCGACGGTGCCAGTATGTCTGATGGCATGTATTTAATTCCAGCATTTTTTAATTCTACTTACATTTGGCATTTTTGTTTTCTTGGTGGTCGTATGATGAATAATCCATTTATTCCACTATATAAATGTGAAGAAGACCATAGTGTGAGGAAGAACTGAATGAGTTTGGGGAAGGTTAGTCGCATGTTTTGTACTTTATCATCAAAATACCAGTTTTTGAGCCACAATTCTTCAACTGCTGATCTGATTCAGTCCAAATATACCTCTCAAGAACCGCCTCAAGAAGATAGTGTTGGTGCTCCTTCCCCTCAGGACAGAGGGGAAGGAGCACCAACACTATGGCAGAGGCGAGATCTGCCGCCATGTTCGGATTCATACGAGGTCAATTTCACCTAAATGGGAAAGTTCGTGTTCAAAAATTGTTAAAAAAAAAAACTCCTCCCTGTGACCCTCCTAATGTGAGTTGAGGAGGTTCTCCTACCCGTCTCAGTGCAATCATCTGATCACTTCATCCTTCTCAGCGGAGTCATCAGCCGCCAACACCAGAGCCTGTATGACATTCGGGGATTTATCTCGCAGCAGCTCCGAAGTCAACCCCTTCGTTTCACATAATAACTCAAAAGAACTACCATGGATCATTTTCAAATGTTTGCCCCATAAACGCTCATGTGAGGAAGAACTGGATTGATTTTGGGAAAGGTAGGTTGTATATTTCTGACACTAGGGGGAGCGTTAGCTTCAAGAGTTTTCAGGCCATCATTTCTCAATAGTTGACCTGATCCAGTCCAAATATGGTGCTGACGGATCGACTGGAGGAGATCTTAGCTTGTATGTATCTAATGTTACTCCTTAGCCTCCATCAGCCTTTAAGACCTTCCTCCTTTGAACCAAATCCTGACATCATTGTGTTGACTTAAGCTGAATCTGTAAATGCCTCCAACAGAAACCCTCCAGCAGTTCTAGTAGTTATGAGATCTGTGTGTCGGGGGGGCTGAGGTCATGTGATCTCCTAAAGACTCGAGGTCAGACTTCTTCATAGAGGAGTCATCTAAAGTTAATCCTTAGGACCAGTGTTCATTTCCTGTTCCTCAACGGTCCAGCCTGGTTTCCTTTCATCATGTTCGCTCCTTAGCCTTAACCGGCGGTGGTTAACCACGAAGATGAAGACCCCTGAAACAAGAACTTACTTCAACACAAAACCTTTGAGGCAGGATTAACCACAAAGCTATGAAGTAATCTTCCGGAATTTTTCAGAGTACAGCCAGATCAAGAATCCAGATGAGAACTGAAGAGCCTCGATGGAGGACCGCGGTCTCGGAATGCCGTCTAGTTTTATTGTCTGATTTGGGGAGTTTGTGTCATTCCTGCAGCGGGGGGACAGGTGGGTGGGACAGGTGGGTGGGACAGGTGGGTGGGACAGGTGGGTGGGACAGGTGAAGGACAACTTCTCCGGTGTCATCTATATAACGCCCAGTTAGGTGGGAAATATGGTCGTAAAGTGACTCATAACCGGACACAAGAGACGATTCTTCAGGTTTTATGACCATGTAACCGATAAAGGGTACTTTGGCCCGGGTTCAGAGGACTTCTGCTAGGGTCCTGGTCCATTATCAGGTTCAAGACCTTTAACAGGGTTGAATCAGAATAGTGTCTTCCTGTTGGTCGGCGCTGGAGAACCTTGTCAGTGAGGACTGGTGTTGCGGGTCATCTGATTCTGTCTGTACTCAACACCAGCACACCAATGCCCAACGGTACCGGTGACGGTATTTGTCAATCGTAGCCCAATGAACCCAGTTCGTAAATCCGGTTCTGCGTTTTTTACTACGGATGCCCTTTCTGACTCAATTTATCCGGGCCTGGGACCGACCCTAGAGGCGCACTGATATGTGACCCATTCGTGGCTGGGTTCCTCGCCCCAGTAAGAGTCCATCCAACAAAGTTCTGATGCCACGTTTATGATTACGTTTGCAATGTGAGAACCTTAGAGACCTCCATCATCTCTTAACTCGCCAAATCCTCCCTGCTGATGGATTATTCAACACGTGGTCCATTTGGCCATGATGCAGACATGGCCAGCGGTGTGTGTCGGCATGTGCAGTGATGCTAATGCATCCATCTATAGACGGCGCAGGACGCCGCCTTCATCTCCGGGGCCTCCGTTCTTACCAGTCAATATATTCAATATTCTAAAAGCACATTGTGTAACAGCTGCGTCACGTGACACACTCTTCAGCTTAACGGCATGAGCCATTAGCATGTAGCTACAAATCACATGTGTTGTCTACATTTTACGCTCTTACTCAGGCTGGATTGTAATAAATGTGCAGATGGAAAGTTTTTTTTCTTCAGATCACAAATAACTGACACCTTTAAGTCGAGTAAGAAAAGTTATTTTCCTCTTTAAATGTGTTCAGAACCATTTTGTGGTGTATTTAGCTGCTCTGAATGATAGTTCGCGACGCATTTTTCTGTTTTGTTCTACACCTGAGTTCCCCAAACTCAATTCAAATTGACAAATGAAGCAGCAATGACCGAACACGGATCAATGTT
>JBBDHG010000613.1:42500-57500 GCA_037951165.1 Lophius americanus
CATTGAACACAGACAGCTGGTACCCGCCTGACCCACTTCTCCAGATATTTCATTAGTACCCCATCAGATCTCCACAGTCACGTTTAAACTTTTATTATTTGTGTGAGCAGAGGTCACGGGTCGGAGTCCAGTACCGGTCCAGAGGTCCGTGTGCATTCCTTTGGGTTTATGGACCCACCTGTTCTGGTTCACACTCCAGTGGGGTTCTTCCAGGAAGACGGTTTGGAGGAAACTCTGGAGTTTGTTCATGTTTTACTTCAATACTTCATGTTTTACTTCAATACTTCATCTTTTACTTCAATACTTCATGTTTTACTACAATACTTCATGTTTTACTTCAATACTTCATGTTTTACTTCAATACTTCATGTTTTACTTCAAAACTTCATCTTTTACTTCAATACTTCATGTTTTACTTCAATACTTCATGTTTTACTACAATACTTCATGTTTTACTTCAAAACTTCATGTTTTACTTCAATAGTTCTTTTTTTACTACAATACTTCATGTTTTACTTCAATACTTCATATTTTACTACAATACTTCATGTTTTACTTCAATACTTCATGTTTTACTTCAATACTTCATGTTTTACTTCAATACTTCATGTTTTACTTCAATACTTCATATTTTACTACAATACTTCATGTTTTACTTCAATACTTCATGTTTTACTTCAATACTTCTTGTTTTACTTCAATACTTAATTTTTTACTTCAATACTTCATGTTTTACTACAATACTTCATGTTTTACTACAATACTTCATGTTTTATTTCAATACTTCATGTTTTACTACAATACTTCATGTTTTACTTCAATACTTCATGTTTTACTTCAATACTTCATGTTTTACTTCAATACTTCATGTTTTACTACAATACTTCATGTTTTACTTAAATACTTCATGTTTTACTTCAATACTTCATGTTTTACTTCAATACTTCATGTTTTACTTCAATACTTCATGTTTTACTACAATAGTTCATGTTTTACTTCAATACTTCATGTTTTACTTCAATACTTCATGTTTTACTTCAATACTTCATGTTTTACTTCAATACTTCATGTTTTACTTCAATACTTCATGTTTTACTTCAAAACTTCATGTTTTACTACAATAGTTCATGTTTTACTTCAATACTTCATGTTTTACTTCAATACTTCATGTTTTACTTCAATACTTCATGTTTTACTTCAAAACTTCATGTTTTACTACAATAGTTCATGTTTTACTTCAATACTTCATGTTTTACTTCAATACTTCATGTTTTACTTCAATAATTTTAGGTTCTTTGTTTTTTCTAGCCTCTGCTAGCATCAAACTGCTAACACGGATGTTGAGGTCACAGTTCAAACCTCACCTCTATAGGTGGCGCTGCATCAGGTCACAACTTCCTGTTTCATGGAATACTATTGGAATGTCTTTCCAGTTAATCCTCAGAACCCAAACCTCCTCTTCCTCCTTTGGACCCCACCTTTCCAAACGTTTTTAAAACTTTATTTAAAGCTTTTGAGTTTGTCAAAAGACAAAGCGGCGTCCAACAAAGACACAGACTTCTGTCCCTGTTGTCCAGCGGTCGCCACAGCCGATCGTCTCGTTCTGCTTGTTGATTTGGCATCATTTATTTTTTCAATACGCATTCAACCGGGCTCGGTACCGGCACCAGTGACTGGGTTGGCCGGTAGCATGAAGGACCTCGCCTGAGGCTCCACATTGGTATTTGGCCACGCCCTCTTTTCCTTTTTGGTGCAGGTAAGAAGGCCGTTGAGGATACGCAGCTCCAAGACCACCTCCCCTGAGGACGGTGGGTCCGAGTCCCCCAGAACCGGGGGCAGCGGGTCCACCTGAGAACCATCAGGTGAGGGAGGAGCTGTTAGAGGGGGAGAGGAGAAGTGAAAGCTGGGGGAGAGGCGGAACAAATTCTGTTAAGTTGGAGATAAGAGCCTTTTATAGCCGGCAGAGGAGGAAGATACGGGAGGGGGGTTCTGATTTAGCGGGGGGAGGCACTTCTTGAAGATGGGCTTTGGGCCCGGGGTGGATGATAACCCTGATGTTCTGACGTCTGAGTCGCCTGGAGGAACCGCTCTTCTCTCGTCTGCCTCTCCACTGCCAGCAAAATAAATTCTGCCAATTTTCCTCTTCAAGATGATGACATTCCTCGGGGGAGGGGGGGTTCACGCCCGGCTCTCGTTACCCACGTCTCCCGTCCCTGCGGCCCGGCGGCGCCGCCTGCCTCATCAGCTATTACAGGCGATCGTTAGCGCGTCCATTGATGGGGTCACTCGGGACTACAGCGTAAAATCATGACTCCTGATGACGGCGTGCGTTTGACGGGTGACGTGATTGACAGCGAGGGGAGAAACGATGACACATTGAACTCGGGCGAGTTACGACTTCAGAGAGAGAGAGACTCTGAGCTCCGGCTGGAGACGCTCTGATGAACGCCGCTGTTAGTTTGACCGTTTCGCTGCTTCAGCCTCGACACACGTGGGTTCACGTCATCAGGAGCCGCTCGGTTCTGGAGGTCCGGCCGCTTTGTGACCATGAAGGAGGTCCGTGTCCAACGGGGGTGTCCCGTGGGTCGGACCCCAGTCAAACCAAGTCGGCCGTGTTCTCAGTAGGTGTTTGGCTCGGATCCTTTTTTCCGAACCAGCGTTCAGTCCGGGTCGGTTTTTAGACTCGCTGTTAAAACCATGTTTAAAATCATTCGGTCGGCGATGGTGGTCTGGTGGGGACCATGAGAGTCAGCACTGTATGTGTTGGACCAGAACATTGGGGCTGGGCTGAGTGGGTTTTTGGTCTTGGTGACCCAAAGAACCGGACTGGATTCGTTTGGAGGGATCAAAGAGTTGATATGTGGATCTTTGGAGTTCAGACACCGGTCTGTCGCTTCAAAAGGAGGCAGGTGAGGTGGTTGAGGGTTCTGATCCGAATGCCTCGTGAATATTTCCCTTTGGAAGAAACACAGAAGATACTCTGGAGACGCCAGGAAGAACCGAAAAAACTTGGAGCATCACTTCCTGTGTTTTGGCCAATGGCAGATCAGCATGAAAAAAAGATGCAGATTGAAATCCATTAAAGGATGTATTAGATCCCGCCTCCAGAGGAGGAGAGTGAAGTCTGTCCTCCTCTGCTCTCCACTTCACACGGACAGCCTTTCACCCTGTTGAAGGATCATCTGATTTGTTTTTTCCAAAGTAGATATCGTTTTGTTTAAATTTTTTATAATTAAAAAGAAAAGAAAAAAAATTCACTGGTAACAAACAATAAATTAAGTCTAAAGATTTTTTTTATTACCTATTTAATGAGGTCACCTGTGGAAATCTTTTTTTTTTGTCATCAACAATTGTCTTTTTTATTATATTACATTATTTTAATTATTATCAAACACTTTTACAGTGTTTAATATAATAATCAAATTGTTAGGGGTTTATAAATGTATTTCTTTTTTTGTGAAGGTAAATCTGTGGAAAAACTTTCTTTTTGGACTGAGATATAAAGAATTTCCGAAGCTGAAATTTCCCTTTTTGGCTTTTTTTCATTCACTGTAAAAAGAAAAAATGTCGAGGAACTTTAAAGAAAAATACTTCAACTAGTACCGTAAATAGAAATAAGTACTTTTGAGTCCAACTCGTTGATTTGAGTTGCACATTCATTTAAGGGCGTGTACCAGATGAAGTATGTCATCAAACAATTGTCTTCTTACAGTGCAGTAACCCGCGGAGGACCAACCTTCATCTCACTCTTTATTCTCCCATCATTCCTGTAGATCCTTTAACTCCTTGGCTTTGCGGCGTAAATCAACCGAAGGGATTTTTATTCAATTCTTCCTCTGAAATAATCCGTTGAATGTTTTTGACGCGTCGGACGTCCAGCCGCTGATTCGTCCTGAAACCTTCTTGGCGGGTTCCTTGAAGTCACGTGATGAAGAGGAGGGATCATATAAGCTGCTGTGTTTGCGTGTTTGAGGGGTTGTGAGCCGGGAGAACGTGGATCTGAGCCCCCCGAAGCTCCGAGCTCCTCCGGGCTTTAGACGTAAAGCTCCTGCAGCGAGACACGCCAGCTATCATGACTTCCGTGTTTCGGCGGGATGTGAACTCAGAGATCTGCATTCGTTACGTAACAAATCCCTCTGAGCCGCCGAGATCACGGGAGGAACACGCGGGATTTCTGGTTTTAGCGTGAGGCGAGTTTAACGCCTGGGGAGATCGGTTCCACGTGTTGGACCTCGGAGGGAAGATCTGCCCGTCTCCACTGCTGCCGACGCAGATGATCTTCCTCCTGACGTCTTCATCAGGAATCAAAGTCTCATAATAATAAAAAGTCCTTCAGACTCAGGAAAACTTCCTACTTCCTGTTACTGTTTACCTCCATCCTGTCGCTGCCGTTTATCTCGTGTCTCAGATCCGACGCATCAGAATCCCTTTTATTCAAAACTTAATACTAAAAGTTCTCCAGGCTGCCTGGAGAAGAACTGGTGACTCCAGCCCACGAGGATTCGAACCCACGACCTCCTGGCTGTGGGGCAGCAGCTGGTAAAAAAAAACACCCTGTCAGGGAATCAACCATGAGAGTCCAGGAAGCAGGTTTTACACACACAGAACCCTCAGCTTCATCAGCAGCTTAAAGACCCCACGGGCTAAAGCCCCGCCCCCAACCCTACATACCCCACCCCCACACACGACCCCCGCAAGCCCATAAATAGAAGGATTCCCAGGAATGCACAAACACTTTTCTTTTTCTCGACACCTGTTGCGATCAAT
Organism: Lophius americanus; assembly: GCA_037951165.1. NCBI lineage: Eukaryota > Metazoa > Chordata > Actinopteri > Lophiiformes > Lophiidae > Lophius > Lophius americanus. The sequence goes on from JBBDHG010000613.1 coordinate 47,268, forward strand.
ATCCATTTGCAGACGTTCCCCCAAGGACCGCCCTCCTCCTCCTCCTCCTCCTCCTCCTCCTCCTCCTCTTTACATATTAATGAACAAACATGTTAGCCTTTGCTGACGCCTGATTCTCCTCTCCCTCTCTCTCTGGAGTTTTAACCCCCCCGTGTCTTCGGGCCGCTCAGAGCGGGTCACTAAGGTATTCAGCGAGTAACGGCGTAACGCGTAAACTCACGCCATTGATCCTTTGTCCGGGGCGAGGAGGGGTCCTATCTGGAATCAGCCCCCCGGGCCGTTTGGGCTGCTGGAATGTGAAAACAGAAGGCGTGTGGTGGGTCGTTACTGGGGGGCGCGCGTCGATCACCTTCTCTCCTCTGGAAAATAATGGCGGCATAATTGATCTTAAGTCGCGGCCTGTCATTAAACGCTGAAGGTAATTAGGGGGGATTCCTGACGGGGTGGGACGGCAGAGGAGGGATTTCTCTCGCCGCATACGTGGAATTCTGTCCGCTCTCTGGATCTCACTCACATTTTTTAGATGTTTATCCTCCAATATTTAAAGCTACGCCCGAACCTCAGAGGCAGAAAGAAATATTTTTGCTAGCAACATGCTATCAAGGCAGAAACGAGATGTTTGGATCCTTTCTGCCATCCTGGGTGCCGAAAAGAATCTGGACCGCTGGACGCCGCAGACAGTTTTTGCAGAGGGTTTTGAAGCTAAGCTAGCTACGTTTGACTGATTGTGAGGATTAGCGGTAACGCGGCGTTCTTTCCGGTTCTAGGTTTTGAAACACCGTGTCGACCCACGGTCAATCAAATGTTTACTGCTGACATCGGCAGGCAGTAAGGCGAGCTCGCTATGGTAGCTGTTAGCTTGCTATCGTAAATGTCAGCTCGCTAGCATAGCTGTTGGCTCTCTAACCTAAATGTGAGCTTGCTAACATAGCTGTTAGCTCGCGATGGTAACTGTTAGCTCGCTTTCATAATTGTCGGCTGGCTAATGTAAGTATTAGCTTGCTAGTGTAGCTGTTAGCTCGCTTACGTAAATGTCAGCTCGCTAGCGTAGCTGTTAGCTCGCTATGGTAGCTGTAAGATCGCTATCGTAAATGTCAGCTCGCAAACGTAGCTGTTAGCTTGCTAGCATAGCTGTTAGCTCGCTAAAGTAAATGTCAGCTCGCTAGCGTAGCTGTTAGCTTGCGAGCATAGTTTTTAGCTTGCTAACATAAATGTTAGCTCGCACGTTGAATTGAGATGTAATGCGTGATGCCTTCAATGTCTATAGCTCAGATCGTAGAGAGTAGTCCAGTTGTACTCCTGAGATTCTGAACCTTCATGGGGTCTTTGGGTCAGAATCTGACCCGTTTCAGATTATAAATGGTTCTGTAGGATTCTCTCTGCGATCCAAATTAACGACCGATACTTTCACTGCAGTCAGGAAGTTTTATCCGGATTTATAGCATAGAGAAAAAGAAGAGAACATCTTCTGCTAGTAAAAAGAACTACAAATAAAAACGTTTTGTCTGGGTTCGATGAATCGGGTCCGACCGGAACCGGTCTGTCGCTGGGTTTTAGGGTTATGGTATATTTATTGTATAAATTCATACAAATTAGCTCAATGTTCTAATAGTTTCATAAATATCTGCAGCCACATCACCGTACATGTATATTATATAGTACTCTTATATACTCTTATATAGTACTTATATAGTACTCTAATATACTGTATGTACTACATCCTACTACATACTATATATATATATTCTTCTTCTCTATTATATTATATTCAAATGACACATTCATCTCTGTTTATATGCTATTTTATATCTGTTATCATATTTGTAAAAGATCCATCCATCCGTATATAAATATATACATATATATAAATATATACATATATATATATATATATATTTATATGCATATAGATAGATAGAAACGTCCTTCGGGACCCTGAACGCTCCTCCTTCACCTCCGTATTAATAAATATATATGTATATTCTTATCTATAAATAACTGCCCTGTTTGAGGCCGATGGTTATTATGGTCTGTCTCTGCTGTGTTGCAGTTACTGGTTCCTGCATGAACTCTGGGCTTCGGGCCGTGAGAGCCAACGCCGGCGCTGGAGACGTCAGTCTGCCGCCTCTCAGCCTCGTTGTTTCCATCACAACGGAAAGATTCACCTGTAAACGAGTTCAGAAGATACCAGATTAAAACAAAAACATTCTGATGACGACGAGAGGGACGAACTTTAACCTCATGACCTTTAAACTAAGGGACTGAAGACTTTATCTGCAGGACGGTTTCACTGTATGAACCTGGACTGTTTCACTGTATGAACCTGGACTGTTTCACTGTGTGAACCTGGACTGTTTCACTGTGTGAACCTGGACTGTTTCACTGTATGAACCTGGACTGTTTCACTGTGTGAACCTGGACTGTTTCACTGTGTGAACCTGGACAGTTTCACTGTATGAACCTGGACTGTTTCACTGTATGAACCTGGACTGTTTCACTGTGTGAACCTGGACTGTTTCACTGTATGAACCTGGACTGTTTCACTGTGTGAACCTGGACTGTTTGTCTGTATGAACCTGGACTGTTTCTCTGTGTGAACCTGGACTGTTTCACTGTGTGAACCTGGACTGTTTCACTGTGTGAACCTGGACTGTTTCACTGTATGAACCTGGACTGTTTCACTGTGTGAACCTGGACTGTTTCACTGTGTGAACCTGGACTGTTTCACTGTATGAACCTGGACTGTTTCACTGTATGAACCTGGACTGTTTCACTGTGTGAACCTGGACTGTTTGTCTGTATGAACCTGGACTGTTTCTCTGTGTGAACCTGGACTGTTTCACTGTATGAACCTGGACTGTTTCACTGTGTGAACCTGGACTGTTTCACTGTATGAACCTGGACTGTTTCACTGTGTGAACCTGGACTGTTTCTCTGTGTGAACATGGACTGTTTCACTGTGTGAACCTGGACTGTTTGTCTGTATGAACCTGGACTGTTTCTCTGTGTGAACCTGGACTGTTTCACTGTATGAACCTGGACTGTTTCACTGTGTGAACCTGGACTGTTTCTCTGTGTGAACCTGGACTGTTTCACTGTGTGAACCTGGACTGTTTCACTGTATGAACCTGGACTGTTTCACTGTGTGAACCTGGACTGTTTCACTCTGTGAACCTGGACTGTTTCACTATGTGAACCTGGACTGTTTCACTGTATGAACCTGGACTGTTTCACTGTGTGAACCTGGACTGTTTCACTCTGTGAACCTGGACTGTTTCACTCTGTGAACCTGGACTGTTTCACTATGTGAACCTGGACTGTTTCACTATGTGAACCTGGACTGTTTCACTGTGTGAACCTGGATAACTCTCCCTGGAGGACCTCCTTGCAGGTAAATCCTCGTCTTCCTCCGTGTCTGAGAGAGGAGGAGGAGAGAGTCTCTGGACCGTCGAGGCGTGACCTTCAGCACTGACGCAAAGACGACCTCCAGGATATAAAGCAGAACGAGGAACGTGGAAGAAAAGTGTTTTAAAGGGATTCGGCTGAATGCTTAGAATAAAAAGATCATTTGCATACGGGCGTCTGCGCCGCGTCCCAGAATCCCGCTGGCAGAGGGACTTTCCAGCTTGAGGGCGTGGCCTAAATGACCGGCGTTTACCCTCAGGAAGTAAACATGCGGCGTCTGAAGGGCCTTCATGACACGACCTGTCCTCCGAGAGAGAACGCTTCTGTGAGTCACGGCGGTGTTTGTGTTTGGCGTGGGTGTAATTTCCACTCTGCAGCAAACGGCTGAAATTTAAAGGAGCAGTTCACCCAAAAGTCCAGATCCAGGCATTTTTGAGCCGGTGGGGGTTTTCTGGGGGCGTTAAAGTTTAACAGCATTTCGGCGTTCCTCACAAAACAACGAAGAAGAAGATTTTGACTTTGATTGACAGGATAATAAGAGAGATGAAAAAACCTTAAAAATAACCGGAGCTCGTTTAGCTTCTTAGCTAAATATGCAAAAAATGTTATTGTCCTGCTCAGCTGTGTGGTTGAACCTGTTTATAACGTCTGTGCTGAAGAGGAAGGGGCCGAGGGTTGAGCCCTGGAGGAAAAGTACAAACCTGTGATAGTGAGTGTTTCCATCAAGTTGATGGACAGCTGTCCGTCAACAGGACGTCGGCTTTCCTCCAAATATTTGTCGGGCTTCACGTCCAGCAGAAGGATGTTGCTTTGAGAACCATCGGCTGGGTCTAAAGTTCTGGAAGGAATGGGCGGATCCTACCCAGAATCCTCCCTGGAATTGTTTGTGGTAAAAAACCCAAAAAGAAAACCTGCCTCACATCACTTATACAAGGAATGTTCTGAAGCTCCGGGTCGGTCTTCTGTCTGTGTGGAGAACCTGGAGCCGCCGCTGACGGAACCTGACAGAACCCGTTCTTAAAGGAGCCTCCTCACCAGGTTCTTCTCCAGTCGGCGGTAAGAATGTTGTGACTCCTCCCCCTCAGGCTCTGGCAGGTTAAGTCAGAGTAGACTTCTGTCCGCGTTCACACGCGGCTGGCGGTTGCTTGTGTCATCGCCACGGAAACCCTGTGACCCGACATGCCATTCTCAGTTTGACACAAACTCTCTCCTTCTTTGTCCGTTAAAGTCTGGGAGCGACTTTGACGAGTCGTCAATCATCACAAACTCTTACGCCTCACAGCGGGGAATCAAGAAAACGCCATCCCACCCAAATCATGCTTTCATGTTCTAAATGTCCTGATATTCTTCCTCCTGCTCAGAACCGCTGTTGTCTGAGTTGCCAGGCAACATTTACTCCTGCTGGGCCGGGTTTGTTTCACCGGACTGAACCGATTAGAGTTTGTGTTATGAGTGGAGGATACCTACTTGGGTAGGTTCTAACCACTACTGACAAGGAACAAAGTTCTGGATACGTTCTGACCCAGTTGATACTGGTCCATTGACTTGACTTCAGGACAATATGTCTACTTGGTTCTGACGCCGTCTGTGGTTCTAATGTTTTGGCTAATCTGTGTGAAAGAGGCTGGACCAGTTCTGGGTCTGAGGTCGGGCCGAGGTCATCCCTGAGCCTCATTTTGCAGGTTTTTGGATTCTGTATGTTGATTAAGTCTTTTGTCAGTGAACCTGAAAGAAGAAGAAAAACTGTATAAGGAAGAAACACTGAGCGGGTCCCTTCTGTGTCGTTTGATCCGGCCCAAAACCAGAGGAGTAAACCCCTCCCCAGGATCAAACTCCGGCTCAAACAGCTGCTGGCTTTGGGTTTTGTATTTCCACATGAGCAGGAACATGGAGACAGTGGCAAGAAAAAACTGCCTGTTATTGTCAGAAACCTCAAGCAGGTCCCGACTTCAGCTGAGCAGCCCTGCCTCGACCCGATGGGTTGACCAGTAGGTATAAAAACCTGTTGAACAGCAGGTTTCTGGTCCGCCAACCAGACAGCATGAAGATTCATCTGAGGCATTCTTCTTGTTTCAAACGTCAGAATATTTAAGTTCACGAAAAGTCGTGGATTTTATGGAATCATCCACAGAACCGTCGTGTTAATGCAATAACTCAAAATCTGTTTCATGGATCATTTTTACATTTCATACCCACCTGGACCTTAGTGTGAGGAAGAACTGGATTGGTTTTGGGAGTGTTTGGTTGATTGTGGCCACTAGGGGGAGCTTTAACTCAAAGTTTCTGAGCTTTCACTTCTCAACCGTCGGTCCGATTCAGTACAAATTTGTTGCAGATGAATCGACTGAAGGAGATTCATCTTCTAATTATCATATTATACTCTAATAGTTTATATTTTTACTCACTGGAGGAAGCTTTTTTCCCCTCTCTTTATTTATTTATTTATTTTTGACTAAAAACAGTTTTTCGGAAATAACGTCACATTTAATCTGGGGAGTTTTATCAGGGGGATCGACTGCACAACGCAGGGGATGTGGGGGTTTCAGGGATGGAACCTGACTTAGAACTGAAGGTCATAAAGGTGAGTGGGTTCAAGGTGGAGACACCTCAAATATCTTTCCCGCCATCCGACATGTTTATTTAGCCTGCTGCTAACGCAGTGGGATCTGAACCTCCCTCCTCCGGCGGTTCTGGTCCCGCCCTCCTCACCTCTCATAGCAGACAGGTGTTGGGTTTGCATGTGTGTCGATCACAGAGGAGGAGCCCACTGCAGGTGGTACTCGTATAAGAAGACCCCCTCCCCCCTCTGCTACAGCAGACCCTCTGAGCTTCTCTGCCCCACTTCTTCCTGCCAGCGCCGAGATGAAATATTAACACGGAGGACGGCACCATAACCCACATACGGTCCGACTCCCCGCCCAGCCAGGACCGAGGACTCTCACACCGACACGGGCAGAAGGAAGGCGCTGTAAAAATACTGGACCGACTGTTCTGTTCTGGGTTCATCACATGCTTCAGAACAACTGTCCCTCCGGATGGCTGGATGTCCGTCTATGACATCACTGGTTTGTGAGCATGAACTGATCTTCTCGGGTCCAAGATAGCGTCATAGCGGAGATCAGGTCCAGACTGTGACTAGAAGACATGAGGTGGATTCTCTCTTCTTCTAGTTCTTCCTTTTTCTCTCACAGACTGATGACCTCACAGACTGATGACATCACAGACTGATGACATCATATACTGATGACCTCACAGACCGATGACCTCACAGACCGATGACCTCACTGACTGGTGACATCACAGCCTGATGACCTCACAGACCGATGACCTCACAGACCGATGACCTCACAGACTGATGACATCATAGACTGATGACATCACTGACAGATGACATCACAGACAGACGGATTTCAGTCACCTCCTGGAATTTCTGTGGGTTTGGGCATAGTGTGCTGCTGGTGAGACCTGGGAGAGAACTTCCTGCTTCTGAAGATGCTCTCCTGAAGTGTTGATGTGGTTGATTAGGGCCAGTAGTCATCAGGTCTGGGTGGGTCTGGTCCAGCTGGAACCAGGTCTTCACACAGTCCCACAGGCCTGAGCGGCGTTCAGCAGACGGACGGTCGTCGTTTCGTTCTTGTAGATTGATTGACTTCCCTGAATAATCTGAAACCAATCAATTATCAATTTCACCTGTTATCTTTCAGGAGGTGCCCTCCACCCGTCTCTACTCGCTCTCCTCAAACGTACGGCGCTCCAGGATCCAGCCGCCGCCGCCGCCAGACTCTCACATTATTACACATTAAAGAAACCCCCCCGCCCCCTCCCCCCCTCCCCCCTTCGCTCGGGGACAATTACAGTCTTTAAGAAATGATAAGAGGATATTGGCAGCACATTTTCCAGAAAGTGGGGGACACTCATTAGAAGAGTGAGAGGAGAGCGGCGATGATGGCGGCGGCGAGAGTGGGGGGCGGGGGAGCAAATAGGATTTGGATCCTAGCAAAACAGGAAGGCTCTGCGGGAGGAGGGAGTTGTCACTTTCCATTCGACACCGCTACAGACGGGCCCCGGCGCGCCTCACGCCTTCCCCTCAGTCATGGCGGGAGGCGAGGATTGGGAGGGAGACGCTTTCACGCCCGCCACAGCCGTGCGTCCGTCGTCTCAGCGCCACACGTCTGACTGACGGCGCCCTGCCAGCTTGTCAAAAGTGCAAACCGCCTTTTGTCTCCTCTTCTGCAGAGCTGCTAAAAGGATGAAGATGTTCTGGCGGACTCCGTTTCACGCCTTTTCCAAAAGGTGGAAAGTCTCGGGGTCAAAGATGCAGGAAGAACGGTTTGAACTACAGGAAGTCTTTAAATAAGATAAGTTTTAACAGCTTCTGTTTGTGACGTTCTGACCCGCCTCCACGGCGAAAACATCCTGCATCACAAACCACCGGACTTTACAGCAGATCAGGATCATTATCTAGAGTTCAGTAACCAGGAAGTATCTTCACCGGTTCCCAACCGTCTAGGTTGAGTACCGAACGTGGCGACGGCGGCTCAGTTGTCACCGACCCCTAGGGTCCACATGTCCAAGTGTTCTTCAACGAGATACTAAAGTAAAGTCCTTTGATGGTCCAGCAGATTAAAAAAGCTCGATATAAGTAAAATCCATTCCCAGTGTTTTCTGTGGTGCTTTCTTTGGCGGCGGCGGCGCTCTCTGAGCGCTCCTCGCTCATCTTCTGTCTCTGTGGCGACGGCCGATGAAATGAAGCGAAGGCTTCATCATAAACATAAACGCCACGCTATCCTGTCTTTTTTATGCTGAGCACCGTTGATTGAGCTATAAAACAAAACTCTTCGTCGTGACTGTGTAAACACCTGAGGACCATCTGCTGCTTCCACGCCGTCACGCCGTCGCGGCTCCGACTCACGCGGCGCCCTCGTCTCCACCCGCTTCTGTTTTTGGCGAGTCGTTGTCGTATCTCCTTAAGACTGTCTTTATTCTTTCTTGTTTTCATTTGTGACATTTAATGAAACCTTTTCGTGGTTTGACTCGTCGCCCCGGAACATTTTTTTTTTTTTTACACACAACGGGGACGAGGTCTGCTGTCGGTTCTAATAAGACCCTCAGAACCGGGCCCAGCTCTGTGACAAAACACCAACAATTTTCAAGACGTCTCACTTTTCTTCCCACTTAATCATATCGCTGCCCCCCCGACCCCTCGTCCTCAGAGAAAGAATGAAACCCGGCAGAATCTCAGCCAGAGAATTCGCTGAAAATGTTTGATTTCACTTGATTTAAGACACGAGAAGTGAACGTTTACACGTTTACACGTTTACACATTTACACGTTTACACATTTACACGTTTACACGTTTACACGTTTCCACGTTTACACGTTTACACGTTTACACGTTTCAACGTTTACACGTTTCAACGTTTACACGTTTACACGTTTACACGTTTCAACGTTTACACGTTTACACGTTTCAACGTTTACACGTTTACACGTTTCAACGTTTACACGTTTACACGTTTACACGTTTACACGTTTCAACGTTTACACGTTTACACGTTTCAACGTTTCCACGTTTACACGTTTCAACGTTTACACGTTTACACGTTTACACATTTCAACGTTTACACGTTTACACGTTTGCACGTTTACACATTTACACGTTTACACATTTACACGTTTACACGTTTACACGTTTCAACGTTTACACGTTTACACGTTTCCACGTTTCAACGTTGAAACAGATGCAGCTGAACATCCTGTTAGTTTAAATAACGTCTCAAAAGGTCAAATTCATCATTTTCACTAACTTGAAGAGACATTTAATGTGAAAACGCTCAATTATGACTCTATAATGGTATTTAAAAGACCCCATGGTCTTAGATAAAGAATGATGTCACCGCTAAATAGATCCAACCTTTATAGATATGTAAAATATGTACCGGGGAAATTGATGAGGTACTTCAACTAGAAGATAACATTTAAAAAAGCACATATTACAATAAAACTAGACAAACAAAGAAAAAAAAATGGGGGGAAAAACTAAATTTTAAGTTTATGTTTGTAAAATAAAGTTTTAGTTCTTATTTTAAAACTCTTACCATGAAATTTTCACCTTTTCTTTATGCAGAATGTCTTTTTTTTTTTACGTATTACAATCTAAAAACAACGTATTTCTTTTTCTTTACTTGTTTCTGACGGTGATTTTTTCTCCGGTGCGTTCCGCTTTTCTTCCTTTCCTCTCCTTTAGTCTACCTTCCCTCGCTCACACAAGATCAAACGGGTTTCATCGGCGACCACTCGACCCGCCTGCCGATTAAACCCCAACAGAACCGGGCTTACCTGCCGGACCTGAGACCGAAATCAGACATCCAGCGTCTCCAGAGCTCCGCCTGGAAGCGTCCCCCCGTAGACTGCCCACCCACCCCTCTGGGGAAGGCATACCATTCCGTTCCCAGCCACTCAGCTGTGCAGAATCTGAGTTTTCGGGATGAAGGCGCTCCATAAACGTCGTCCATGCATCATTTACCATCGGCCTACTTCTTCGGCCCACTACTCCCCAGCACCGGCAGAACATTCACATTCTAAGCGTCTCGCTAGCAGATTCCTGCTCAGCGTCTGTTGGAGGAAGAGGGTTTGTTACGTTCACCATTAATGACCACACAGTCGTGGGTCAGTGACCCCCCCCCCCCCGTGTATCGCAATACCATATGATTATTTTTTTTATTTTTACGTCGATTTATGAGTTTATACTTGATAGAAATATGAAAAGCCGTCTGTGAAAAAGTAACATTGCGGAACTAGAGCGCCAGCTAGTGGCTCGGAATCGAT
>JBBDHG010000613.1:60000-102500 GCA_037951165.1 Lophius americanus
AAGACACAACATGACTGTAAAAGACACAACATGACTGTAGAAGACACAACATGACTGTAGAAGACACAACATGACTGTAGAAGACACAACATGACTGTAGAAGACACAACATGACTGTAGAAGACACAACATGACTGTAGAAGACACAAGACTGTAAAAGACACAACATGACTGTAGAAGACACAACATGACTGTAGAAGACACAAGACTGTAAAAGACACGACATGACTGTAAAAGACACGACATGACTGTAAAAGACACAACACGACTGTAAAAGACACAACAAGACTGTAAAAGACACAACACGACTGTAAAAGACACAACAAGACTGTAAAAGACACAACATTACTGTAAAAGACACAACATTACTGTAAAAGACAACGTGACTGTAAAAGACACAACAAGACTGTAAAAGACACAACAAGACTGTAAAAGACACAACATGACTGTAAAAGACACAACATGACTGTAGAAGACACAACATGACTGTAAAAGACACAACATGAATGTAAAAGACACAACAAGACTGTAAAAGACACAACATTACTGTAGAAGACACAACATTACTGTAGAAGACATAACATTACTGTAAAAGACAACATGACTGTAAAAGACACAACAAGACTGTAAAAGACACAACAAGACTGTAAAAGACACAACATTACTGTAAAAGACACAACATTACTGTAGAAGACACAACATTACTGTAAAAGACAACATGACTGTAAAAGACACAACATGACTGTAAAAGACACAACAAGACTTTAAAAGACACAACATGACTGTAAAAGACACAACAAGACTGTAAAAGACACAACATGACTATAAAAGACACAACATGACTGTAAAAGACACAACAAGACTGTAAAAGACACAACATTACTGTAGAAGACACAACATGACTGTAAAAGACACAACATGACTGTAGAAGACACAACATGACTGTAGAAGACACAACAAGACTGTAAAAGACACAACATGACTGTAAAAGACACAACATGACTGTAGAAGACACAACATGACTGTAAAAGACACAACATGACTGTAAAAGACACAACAAGACTGTAAAAGACACAACATGACTGTAAAAGACACAACAGGACTGTAAAAGACACAACAGGCCTTAAAAAGACACAACATGACTGTAAAAGACACAACAGAACTGTAAAAGACACAACATGACTGTAAAAGACACAACATGACTCTAGAAGACACAACATGACTGTAAAAGACACAACAGGACTGTAAAAGACACAACATGACTGTAGAAGACACAACATGACTCTAGAAGACACAACATGACTGTAAAAGACACAACATGACTCTAGAAGACACAACACGACTGTAAAAGACACAACATGACTCTAGAAGACACAACACGACTGTAAAAGACACAACAAGACTGTAAAAGACACAACATTACTGTAGAAGACACAACATTACTGTAAAAGACACAACATGACTGTAAAAGACACAACAAGACTGTAAATGACACAACATGACTGTAAAAGACACAACAAGACTGTAAAAGACAAAACATGACTGTAAAAGACACAACATGACTGTAAAAGACACAACATGACTCTAGAAGACACAACATGACTGTAAAAGACACAACATGACTCTAGAAGACACAACACGACTGTAAAAGACACAAGACTGTAAAAGACACAACATGACTGTAAAAGACACAACATTACTGTAAAAGACACAACATGACTGTAAAAGACACAACAAGACTGTAAAAGACACAACAAGACTGTAAATGACACAACATGACTGTAAAAGACACAACAGGACTGTAAAAGACACAACATGACTGTAGAAGACACAACATGACTGTAAAAGACACAACATGACTGTAAAAGACACAACATGACTCTAGAAGACACAACATGACTGTAAAAGACACAACATGACTCTAGAAGACACAACACGACTGTAAAAGACACAAGACTGTAAAAGACACAACAAGACTGTAAAAGACACAACATTACTGTAAAAGACATAACATGACTGTAAAAGACACAACAAGACTGTAAATGACACAACATGACTGTAAAAGACACAACAAGACTGTAAAAGACACAACATTACTGTAAAAGACATAACATGACTGTAAAAGACACAACAAGACTGTAAATGACACAACATGACTGTAGAAGACACAACATGACTGTAAAAGACACAACATGAATGTAAAAGACACAACAAGACTTTGGAAGCTACATTATGTCACATAAAACTAAATCTCTACTGCAAAATCTATAACAGAAGTTTTTTAATCTATTACATTATTTATGTAGCAGTGCTGTTCATTCTAGTTCATATTTGTGTTTTTCATGAAGTTAGCATTATTGCTAAGCTAATGCTACATTGCTGGTTCTGCTCTATCACACTTCAGTGAAAGTTAGCTGTAAGACTGAACTATCTTCATCTAGGCGGGACAGACGGGTCGTGGTTGAGCTTAGCGCAGATGCTAATGCATAACTAGCTTCATAGTAGCCTAGCGCTCGATGGCACAGAAAGAAACTAGAGTTTGAAACATAGTTGAGTGATTCTGTTTTCTGAGGCTCAAACTCTCCTTTACTGTGAATAACAGCTCAACCGTAGGAGGTGAAGTACTGGAGGGTGTTGGTCCTCCTCCTCCTCCTCCTCCTCCTCCTCCTCGTGATTCCTCTCACGTCTGCTTTGCCATGGAGACGTTTGACAGCCTGCCGCGGTCTGGGTACGTCTCCTTTGACCGAGGGACAAGACAAAAAGAGAGAGAGAGAGAAAGAGAGAGAGAGAGCTGAGTAAGGCTGCAATACAGAGATCCAGCCCTGTTGGGTCCAGAACCCGTCATGGTCCTGCAGCCTGGTGTCCTGATGATTCACCAGAACCGGTTTTGTGTGCGAGGATTCTTCTGTTGAAGGTGTTTGTTGCATAAAATATAAAATGATCACCTTTCGTCGGAGTTTGAGCCGTTACTAAACGTCCGACTGTCACGTCTGATGGGCCCGGCTATAACCTGGAAACCAGGAAGTCAAGGTTGAAGAATGGACCTAATGTTCCGGTGGTACCGATCAGAGCGGCAGCAGAGTAACATTTAATTAGAACCTAATGAAGTTCAACGACACCTTCTTAGTTATATTTTAGACTTCTTTGAAGAATCGACCGTTAGTTTGATGTGTGACGATAAAATTCCCCTTTCAGTGGAATTAAAGTCAAACGATGTTCCTCCAGAACTCGTGTGTCTTAAACAAGATCCACCGCAAACCGCTGAGAATAAAACCCAGTGTCAGGAGTGTCCCTGGGTCAGGAATCACACCGTCACCTTAAATAAATGTCCACAGTCATCGGCCTGAGGGACACTTCTGGACCTTCTCTTCTGAAAACGGACCTTAGAATGTCCACGCAAATGTGGTTCCAGGTTTAGCTGGTTAGCTTCATGCTAACTGGGTTCATTCGCTCGTCGTCAGCGCTGACATGGGGTTCTTTGGGCCAGGCTATTACCTGGGCTTATGGAGCTGCTTTGACACATATATGTCCATGTCAAGTGTCCAGGTAGCTAACTAGCTAGCTAGCACAGGTCACATAGCGGACATAGGACAGTCCAGGGTGATTGTGGGTAACGGAATTCTGTTTTACAGTGTACATTCCTTTGTTTACTCTCCTAAAGTGTTTATCTGCTGGTGTTTGGTGTCGATATTGTCTTTCTCCATTCCCATGATGCTCTGCTGTTAACGCTTAATTTCACACTACATGCCTCTGAATAATGGCATTCTATCCCAGAATGCATTGCAGTCCTTTTACAGTTTTATGATTACATCCCTTCCAGTGTTGTGTTTGTCTGTTACATCTGTTGGTCCAGAGTTCTGCTCCGCTCCGTCCCGCGGGCCGCCAATGAAATAGACCACTCGCCTCTTTGGTGATGAGCAATTTGGAGGCTTCTGAGTGGACCCTTGGGTGCCATTAGTCTCTGTCTGAGCCTGCAGGAGAGGCCCAGAGCTCCACCCACTTTCTACAGCCCCCCCCCCCCCCCGCGCTGGATGTGGATCAATAGAACTCAGCGTACTGTAAATAGAGAAGTGTGGGTGAACTAAAAAGTTACTTCAATCAGAACAAGATCAATTAAAAAAACATTTTCAACTTAGATTAATCACCTTTAGTTTTTATCCTTCATGATTGGACTTCAAAAGCATAAAAAAAAAGATCTCTTCAACTTCTTCAGCGTTTTATTTTTAAAAAGAACCTGAAATGTGAATCAATCAATCAATTGTTCTTTACTGGATCCTGATTCCGACAGAGTTTCATGCCTGCAGCGTTTTCACTCGGATGTTTGCGTAAAAAGACAATTTTTACTCATTTAAAAACAACCCTTTTGTTAAAAGGGACATTTTTTCAGCCTGCTGTTGCCGCCGGATTGTCTTCATTCCCTTATTTGACCTTTCGTGATTGAAAGGAGGCGGAGCTGCAGCTGAGCACACGGCGTCTGTTTGTGTGTAAACACGGCGTGTTTTGTAGAAGCGCCGACTTCAACCCTCAGAGAGACGCGTTTGTTTCCCCCTGGGGCGTCAGGACCCCCCATGATGTGAAAGTGATCAGAAATTCCATCTCATTTTAAAATCGACCCTTTGTGATGGAATTAGAAAGACATTTTTACATTTCATTAAAATACTTGGAGTATTTAAACGTTGTTGTTTTTTTAGTGTAATAACTAATAAATACATTTTTGCTTTAAAGGAAAAAGTTGGTCACATTTAATCCCCCCCCCCCCCCCCCCCCCCCCCGAACATAATCCAGCATATTTCTTCCCTAAACTCTGCGTTCACAGTAATCAGGCACAGCAGGGACGACTTTTTGCTATTTTGGGATTTGTGTTGTTTATGTTTCTGCGTTTCCACGGTTACAAGGTGGAGGTTCTTTCTGGTTGGAGGTTCCAGCGGCTCTCAAACACCATCCAGTAGTTTTCCGGCGTTCTGCACACAATGGTGACTTCTGCTGTTTAGGAACTTTTAGCACTTTGTTTCCATGGTTACAGTTTGGAAGTTAAAGTCTTTTCTGGAGGGGGTTTGTTTCAGACGAAAGTGTCCAAAAATGTTTTGTGTTTTTGTTGTTTGTAAAAGTTTCTCACACATTTCTCATTCTGCTTTAAGCGCCTTACAGACTTTTATCATTTGTTTCTTTCATTTCTTAGACTTTGTTGGTCACCAAGTGGGCGGGATTTATCTTTCAAGGGGGGATCTTTGAAGGGGGGATATATATATATACATACATACATATATATATATATATATATGTATATATATATGTATA
Source organism: Lophius americanus (assembly GCA_037951165.1). NCBI lineage: Eukaryota > Metazoa > Chordata > Actinopteri > Lophiiformes > Lophiidae > Lophius > Lophius americanus. The sequence continues at coordinate 65,299 of JBBDHG010000613.1, forward strand.
TATATATATGTATATATATATATATATATATGTATATGTTGTAGGTTCAGGGTTCTGGCTTGAATTGGACTCGGTCATGCTGATCAGCTGAAACGTGTCCGCTGGACGTTTCCAGGACGGAGGAAAGGATTAAAACCAGATTAGTGTCTCTGTCGGTTGGAGTAAATAAGCCGGTCCTGTCTGTTGGTGAGATGAGAGCGTTCACACACAACAACAACAACAACAACACGGTGGTAACAAACGGATCACAACACCGGGACAGTGATTCTATAACTATTATTTATTTCTCTCTTCGTGCAAATGCTGTGAGGACGCAGACAAAGTTACTGTTTGTCTGTCCGTACGTCTCATGTCTTCATGACCCTCATATTTATTTACTGATGATTAAGAGTCATACAAATCTTTGCAAATGATGAGTTAATTATCTTCTGTCAGCTGGTGACAGAACCGGTGTAATAACATGGTAATAACATGGTAATAACAGCGTAATAACAGCGCTATAAGAGCATAATAACAGCGCAATAACAGCATAATAACATGGTAATAACATGGTAATAACAGCATAATAACATGGTAATAACATGGTAATAACAGCGTAATAACAGCGCTATAACAGCATAATAACAGCATAATAACAGCGCTATAACAGCGCTATAACATGGTAATAACATGGTAATAAGAGCGTAATAACAGCGTAATAACAGCGTGATAACACAAATACACCTAATGAAGAGGAAAGAGGATTTCTATGACAGTGCTGACTTCATCATTGAGTCACTATGGGATGTGATCCTAGAACAGACTGATGATATCATAGAAGTAGTTAGGTTGAGTCACTATGGACTGTTAGAGATTATTAATGAGTCATATTTAATGTGAGAAGTTCAATCAGGGGGATTGCTGGTACAAAGCAGGGGTTTGGGGGCTTTTTTGGGGATAGACCCTTACTCAGGCCTTGTTTATACGTTTATACTTTAGACTCTCTTGTGACATAATTTCTCTACTTTTTGTTTAATCTGAAGGAATCAACCATTTCCCCTGGCCGTAAATACAAATAATATATTAAAGGCGGATTCTTGGAGTAAACAACTTATGAAAGTTAAAAAAAAAAGCATAAAAACTGTCATTTTAGAAAAAAATCTAGTTTTGAAAACATGATTATTGTGATTGTGTGTTTATTTGTAGAGGCGGTAAACGATGGGCAGGTCGGTGAATAGAGGCACCGTTCTCTCTGTTCACCGGCGAGTCTTAAAGCAACCGTTTCCTCCGCCGGTGTTTGTATGGTGTGGCCGGTATGGGCTCTAGTAGAGATGTGGGTTCTAGTAGAGATGTGGGCTCTAGTAGAGATGTGGGCTCTAGTAGAGATGTGGGTTATATTAGAGATGTGGGTTCTAGTAGAGATGTGGGCTCTAGTAGAGATGTGGGTTCTAGTAGAGATGTGGGCTCTAGTAGAGATGTGGGCTCTAGTAGAGATGTGGGTTCTAGTAGAGATGTGGGCTCTAGTAGAGATGTGGGCTATATTAGAGATGTGGGCTCTAGTAGAGATGTGGGCTCTAGTAGAGATGTGGGCTCTAGTAGAGATGTTAGCTCTATTAGAGATGTGGGCTCTAGTAGAGATGTGGGCTCTAGTAAAGATGTTAGCTCTAGTAGAGATGTGGGCTCTACTAGTGATGTGGGCTCTAGTAGAGATGTGGGCTCTACTAGTGATGTGGGCTCTAGTAGAGATGTGGGCTCTAGTGGAGATGTGGGCTCTAGTAGAAATGTGGGCTCTACTAGTGATGTGGGCTCTAGTAGAGATGTGGGCTCTAGTGGAGATGTGGGCTCTAGTAGAGATGTGGTCTCTAGTAGTGATGTGGGCTCTAGTAGAGATGTGGGCTCTAGTAGAAATGTGGGCTCTACTAGTGATGTGGGCTCTAGTAGAGATGTGGGCTCTAGTGGAGATGTGGGCTCTAGTAGAGATCTGGTCTCTAGTAGTGATGTGGGCTCTAGTAGAGATGTTGGCTCTAGTAGTGATGTGGGCTCTAGTATTGATGTGGGCTCTAGTAGAGATGTGGGCTCTAGTGGAGATGTGGGCTCTAGTAGAGATCTGGTCTCTAGTAGTGATGTGGGCTCTAGTAGAGATGTTGGCTCTAGTAGTGATGTGGGCTCTAGTATTGATGTGGGCTCTAGTAGAGATGTGGGCTCTAGTAGAGATGTGGGCTCTAGTGGAGATGTGGGCTCTAGTAGAGATGTGGGCTCTAGTAGAGATGTGGGCTCTACTAGTGATGTGGGCTCTAGTAGAGATGTGGGCTCTAGTGGAGATGTGGGCTCTAGTAGAGATGTGGGCTCTACTAGTGATGTGGGCTCTAGTAGAGATGTGGACTCTAGTGGAGATGTGGGCTCTAGTAGAGATGTGGTCTCTAGTAGTGATGTGGTCCCTAGTAGTGATGTGGGCTCTAGTAGAGATGTGGGCTCTAGTAGAGATGTGGGCTCTAGTAGAGATGTGGGCTCTAGTAGAGATGGGGGCTCTAGTAGAGATGTGGGCTCTACTAGTGATGTGGGCTCTAGTAGAGATGTGGGCTCTAGTAGAGATGAGGGCTCTAGTAGAGATGTGGGCTCTAGTAGAGATGTGGGCTCTAGTATTGATGTGGGCTCTAGTGGAGATGTGGGCTCTAGTAGAGATGTGGGTTCTAGTAGAGATGTGGGCTCTAGTAGAGATGTGGGCTCTAGTAGAGATGTGGGCTCTACTAGTGATGTGGGCTCTAGTAGAGATGTGGACTCTAGTGGAGATGTGGGCTCTAGTAGAGATGTGGTCTCTAGTAGTGATGTGGTCCCTAGTAGTGATGTGGGCTCTAGTAGAGATGTGGGCTCTAGTAGAGATGTGGGCTCTAGTAGAGATGTGGGCTCTAGTAGAGATGGGGGCTCTAGTAGAGATGTGGGCTCTACTAGTGATGTGGGCTCTAGTAGAGATGTGGGCTCTAGTAGAGATGAGGGCTCTAGTAGAGATGTGGGCTCTAGTAGAGATGTGGGCTCTAGTATTGATGTGGGCTCTAGTGGAGATGTGGGCTCTAGTAGAGATGTGGGTTCTAGTAGAGATGTGGGCTCTAGTAGAGATGGGGGCTCTAGTAGAGATGTGGGCTCTAGTAGAGATGTGGGCTCTTGTAGAGATGTTGGCTCTAGTAGAGATTTGGGCTCTAGTAGAGATGTGGGCTCTAGTAGAGATGTGGGTTCTAGCAGAGATGTGGGCTCTAGTAGAGATGTGGGCTCTAGTAGAGATGTGGGCTCTAGTAGAGATGTGGGCTCTAGTAGAGATGTGGGCTCTAGTAGAGATGTGGGCTCTAGTAGAGATGTGGGCTCTTGTAGAGATGTTGGCTCTAGTAGAGATGTGGGCTCTAGTAGTGATGTGGGCTCTAGTAGAGATGTGGGCTCTAGCAGAGATGTGGGCTCTAGTAGAGATGTGGGCTCTAGTAGAGATGTGGGTTCTAGTAGAGATGTGGGCTCTAGCAGAGATGTGGGCTCTAGTAGAGATGTGGGCTCTAGTAGAGATGTGGGCTCTAGTGGCGATGACGATGTACGACACACTCTCTGGGGACCATAAAAATGTGAATCATGAACTCCGTTTCTTCGTTTCGCTGATTTCTACATTTTCCGGACAATTTTTAAATGAGATGATTTTTAAGCCTTTTTCTTTTTTTACATTTTTCTCTGGTAGAAGTTCTGCTGTCCTCAAAACTTTCTGGACGGACGTGAATAGATTTTTAATCACAATTTCTGGGGACCTAAAATGCCTACATCCCATAATAAGAGTCTTTGACAGAGTTTAGGGTCCGTTTAGGTAAACACACACGGAGTTGTTGTTGTTGTTCCGGTGGGAGGGGCTTATTGTATTATATTATTATAAAACATTTGTTTGTTCATGGATTCATTCGTATCAACGTTACAGGATCAAACAAAAGATCAAAAGAACAAAAGAAAACAATGAAACCTTAAAAGTAAAGGACAGAATTCATTGAATTACACAAAAAAACTGACAGAGAACGAATCGACGGCTTTCTACTGGGACGTAGAAATGCAGTGACAGGACTTCTGATGGGCGGGGGGTCGGGGGTCGGGGGGCTCTGGTTGTGAATGATTTTGCATTCTTAATGCTTCGGGACTACGGCCAGAGTTTCCCTGCAGGCGTCAATAAACCGTCCCCGGTTCTGATCCGCTCCTCGTCACACTCAAAGCTCCGTGAGGCAGCATGGCGTCGGTCATATATGTGACTGCTGATGAATTATGGGAGTTTCATGGCGGCTCTGGAACGGTTATGAATTAGAAGGTGACTGAATGGGCTTAGAATAAAAGGACTGGTGGTCCCTCGGTATCACGGACCCCCGGGAGAGTCCACAGCTGTCTCTCTCTCTGCAGACAGACACGTCACTTCTGACCCCTCCCATCCTGAACAACACACCTCCACTCTCCCGCCATCGGATCTGTGCAAGCCATCAGAACCCTTAGCCCCCAAACAATAAATACAAATAAATAATGAAAAAAAAATTAAAATGATAATAATTATCATTATTAATAATAATGATTAATAATAGAAATGAATATATTAAAATACATTGAAATAATAAAACAGAATTATGTAAAAAAAAAAAAAGAACCACTACCAGAAAATTATGCAAATAAATTGAATACATCAAATGATAAAAATAATAATAATGATCATTATCAGAAATAATATTAATAAATACAAAAAATTAGACAAATACACCGAAAAAATAAAATAAAATAATGATATTCTATAATATAATATATATAATATAATTATTATTATTATTATATAATAATAATTAATAATACTTAATAATAGTTGCAGTTTCCCCCCCGTCCTGTAGAGAATATTATGTCCCTCCTCTGTCGGCTCTACGTACGTCTGATCGCTGCTATGAAGCACCATAAATGCATTTAATTCACTTTTAACGCCACTTAGTGTGTGTGTGTGTGTGTGTGTGTGTGTGTGTGTGTGTGTGTGTCTGTGTGTGTGTGTGTGTGTGTCTGTGTGTGTGTCTGTGTGTGTGTCTGTGTGTGTGTGTGTGTGTGTGTGTGTCTGTGTCTGTGTGTGTGTGTGTGTGTGTGTGTGTGTGTGTGTGTGTGTGTGTGTGTGTTGGAACAGGAATTTTTCTCTTTTTTTTCCCACTCTCATTCCCGGTCCAGAACCACCTCTTCTATTTTCGCAGCCTATTAATGAATTAATCGGCGCTTTGACGAGGCTTTTTTTTGTACACAGAGTTCACGTCTCAGGAAATCCATTTTTTTATGATGTTTTTTTTAATCAAAGGAGAGCTTTGGTTTTCATCCAACGCCAGATTTTCATCAAAAGGTAGCAGCATGTTGGAGTCAAACATATTTCCCCAAAAACTCCTCCTCCTCCTCCTCCTCCTCCTCACTCGTCCGAGGGTCTTTCTCCTGCCTCCTTCTGAGTTACTCCCTATTTGAGAAATCAATATCATCCAGAATGGGTCAGAATTCCTCTGATATGAAGGACCTCGTGTTCCTTCCAGGCGATAAGTCCAACCTTTAGCTCCCTGCTCTTCAAACGTTGGCTACAGGTGGAGAGAAGATTCCGGCTTACAGACCTGGATAAGGTTTCTTTTTTTTTCTTTCCATTTCCTATTTGAAAAGCTTTAGGAGGCTGGTGGGAAAAAAAAGAAAAAAAGTCTGAATATTGTGGCGTAAGCCTGTTTTATCATACTGGGAGATGAGCTTTAGATCCTTCAGTCTCTCTCTCTCTCTTTTCTCTCTCTCTCTCTCTTTTCTCTCTCTCTCTCTCTCTTTTCTCTCTCTCTCTTCTCCCTTTTCTCTCTCTCTCTTCTCCCTTTTCTCTCTCATTCTCTCTCTCTCGGTCTCCTCCCGGGCTAAAAGAGGGGATGAGGCATCTGCAGCCCACAGTTGGCCACCACTCTGTCGCTGTGAGTCACGCTCGCGCCACGAGGGAGACGACACTTGGCGATGGTCACACGCCGCATTTGTCAGGCGAAAAGTCAAAAATAAAAGCGCCACCGAGTTTTTGAAGATGCTCCCAGGCTGGAGAAGGCGTGTGTTACTCCCGCCGCTATTCTTAGTGTGGGATAACAACGGGGTAAAAAAAAAAGTGCAGGTTCTGTTTGAAGACGGCCGGTAGAATCAGAGAGGAGTCGGTGTCGGGTGTCGGGTGTCGGCGAGATACGGATCACGACACAAGAACTCGCGCATTTAATTGAATTTAGGAAACATCTCAATTTTCTATTTCCTTTTTTATTCCTTCATTACATTTTTATTCTCATTCTTTGGCCTTTTGAGTTTAAATTTGTCCATTTTTTAATTTTATTTTAAATAAAACATTTTGTTTGTTATTTTTTCTTCTTACATACAGGATGAGTTTCCATCAGGTTTTCTTACCTGCATAAAAGAATGTGACGTAGAGATACTGACGCATGAAAGGCTCCGCCCCTCTCGATGCTCTGCTGCAAAGCAAATCAAGCGCTCCCTACGCCGGCTGGTTCATCGGTTCGTCTCAAAAACCTGTTTCCAGTGAGATGAGTCCATGCATGTGAATACCGGGTCGGAAAAGCCCTAATCCGTCATGTGTTGACGGGTCAGAACCCTCAGAACTGCTTCCACTGTTCCAAACGTTGGAACGTTCCAGACGTTGTTTGTTTGTTTGTTTGTGTCAATGATCAGGGATAAACTACAGGACAGATTGACGTTACGTGTTTTATAACATTTAAATAGAAGTAAAATAAATAAAATAAGCCGTTTGTAGGAGTATCGTCCAGAATTAGCTATTTCTGCCTTCGATCCTTTGATGTTTCTTTTGGAGGTGGAGCTAGTGGCTATACTTTAAAGAGTTCCTTTATCTTTCCTTTAGGGGAGGAGCTGGGAGCTCAGTGGGCTGAACAGAGACGCTGAAGTGGAAGGTGTAGGTCTGAGAGATACTCAGAGAGTTTGTCGGAGTTGTTGGTAGATTTAGAGGCTGGTAAAAACTCAGACATTACAAGGAGGAATCTGCTAGAAGTTTTCTGGAACCTAAAGTTCTGTTGTAGTTTTGCGGAGGTTTATCGCACTTCTGGGCCGGGAATCTTGTTATAGACTCGGTCAGCACTTCATTCCACTAAAACATCTCTGAGACACTTTTGCTCCTCAGTTTTCTCACAGTGGCCTGTGATGGAGGTTCTGGTCCGTCCGCCTCAGCAAAAGCCCAGTTTTACTTTTCTGTTTGTGGAAAAACGTTTTCTAGTTGTTTGTTTATCAGTTTCTCGGCAGGATTATGCAAAAATGTCCCGGGCTTCCCTGATCTGCTGTGCCGTGGCGGCGGCGTGCGTTCTGCTCAGCGCCGCTCTATTTTGCAGAGTTAAAGAAAATGGAAGAACGGCCCGGATCTCGCCGCTCCATCTGGACCCACCAAACTTTAATGAGTTCTGTTCCCGGCCCGTGTCTCATCGCTCCACCTGGTTGGCTGGAGAACTCTCCAGTAGCTTCTGCATGATCCTGAATGATCTTAGGATCTGAAGGTTCTGAGCAGAAACATGGAAGTCAACGGTTGAGAAGAGACCAACGGTTCCGGAGTTTGTTGGATTCTGGGTCGATTCAGAGGCTGAATAGATTCTGATCATCGTGACGGTAATCTCGGCTGATGTTGTTCCTCGGTGGCGGTTTGAGGTGTCGATGACCTCTAGTCGTTGAAGGTCATCTGACGTGCAGACCGGAGTCCCATGAATCCATCCACCTGCCTAGCGTGACCTCAAACCCGCTGCTGCACGGCGAGATCCGTCGCTCGCAGGCCGCCGCAGGAAGCGGAGCGCCCGGGTCTAGATGGCGTCTGGAGTGAAACCTCTGATGTGAAGCATCCGCTGTGACGGCGAGGGAGCGTGACAACATTTGTGCCATGTGTCTTCGGCGCCGGAGCGATTAGGGCGCCGCTCAGGTGTTGCTGACGGCGCCGCCCTGGATGCCACTGATATAGAGGCCATTTTAGCCTCAGGAGAGGGAGGGGCTTGTTCTCATGCTGCTACGATGTTAGCATAGAGATATTTTACCTCCAGGAGTTCCCATAATCCCTTGTTTCTACCTGGTTGCTCTGCGTATCAGAGGGCCGGTTTGGACCGGAGTAGACGGCGTGGTACTGGACTCATTAGTTCTGGGGCATTAGGCGCCGATCATCGGACAGTTTTATTAGAGCGCTTGTTTTGGCTGCTTAGTCCTCTGGACACGGAGCCAAGCGGCGCTCTGGGTCGCCGTGACGACCAGGGAGGAATTCCACCGCGGCGCCACGAGTCTTTATGCTGAGAAAAGTCAATCTGTCGTGGTGGGAGTCTGATTCTGAAGGGGGGCTTCGAACCCAACATGTTCTCAGCAGGAAGGTGAAGAACCAGGAACTAAAGAACTATAATACTACTAGTATAGTACTACTATAATACTACTATAGTACTACTATAATACTACTATAATACTACTATAGTACTACTATAATACTACTATAATAATACTACTATAATACTACTATAATACTACTATAGTACTACTATAGTACTACTATAATACTGCTAGTATAGTACTACTATAATACTACTATAGTACTACTATAATACTACTATAATAATACTACTATAATACTACTATAATACTACTATAGTACTACTATAATACTACTATAATAATACTACTATCCTACTGCTACCACCACTACACTTATTGTCATGTCCAGTAAGAAAATAAATCCCTGCTCCTGGTTCTGGTTCTGGTTCTGGTTCTGGCCTCCTGGTGATGAAGTATGTTTAGCTCCTCTCCTTCATGAGGACTTTAAAGGGACTGGTTGCTCCGTCATCCGTGAAGGAATGCGGCTCCGCCACAACAGCCGGAGGACGTAAGCGTGGAGCGGTGGGCTGGATAAGGGGGCGGAGCCTCCGCCTTCATTCAGGCCAGGATGAAAGCGGACTTACTCACAGAAATAATCCTTCTCCTTTCTTGGCTGCCAGATAGTAGTGACACACTTCAGAATGAAAACGCTTGTTTCAGCACTTGGCACGAGGTGCTGCGGCAGGAAGAGGAAGATGAAGACGATGCTTCTCAGGCAGCGTGTGGCGGCGTGTTTGTGGAGATGAAGGCACGGCTTTACAAAACTGCCCTTATTAGGTTAAGGGTTTAAGGATAGTATAAAAGCTTTAGAGGTTACGTACATTTACAACTAGTAACCAAGTTGTGAACACTTTATAAACCATGAATAAGGTGTTATAACACATCAGCTATGAAGGCTATCAGAGAGATGAGGCTTGCCAAATAGTGAGCCCATTTATCTGTACTGCTGACTTGATATTGCCAAATAGTGACCCGCATTAATAAATTAAGAGCTGCGTTATAAACTGTTAATAAACCTTTAACTAATGACTTATAGAGCGTTTACAACCTAATTTATAACCTGATTATGAAGCATTTATGAATCCTTTATAAAGGCAGTCTTATCGTAGATGAGATGGTACCGAGAAGAATCCTGAGTCCGAGCCCGGACAGAAACACATCAGAGGCCGACCTCAAGTAGGAAGGCAAACATTTGTGTGTGGGTGTGTGTATGTGTAAGTGTGTGTGTGTGTCAGTGTGTGTCTGTGCCTATGCGCCTTTGTGTGTGTGAGTGTGTGTGTGTGTATGTGTATGTGTGTGTGTGTGTGTGTGTGTGTGTGTTGACTCGGGCAAACACATTTGTCCGTCCACCTGGCCCAGAGCTTTTCAAGTGTTGGCGGGAGACAAATACAGAAGGCAGAGGAAATGAGACATGAGAGAAGTTGACATGTTAAACCTCACAGTCAAACACCAGCAGGTCCACTTCAGTGTGTGTGAGTGTGTGTGTGTTTCTGTGAGTGTGTGTTTCTGTGAGTGTGTGTGTGTGTGTGTGTGTGTGTTTTTGTGAGTGTGTGTACGTGTGTGTGTGTGTGTTTTTGTGAGTGTGTGTACGTGTGTGTGTGTGTGTGTTCTTCTATGAGTGTGTGTGTGTTTGTATGTGTGTGTGTGTGTGTCTGTTTCTGTGTGTGAGTGTGTGTGAGTGTGTGTGTGTGTCTGTGAGTGTGTGAGTGTTTGTGTGTGTGTGTGTTCTTCTATGAGTGTGTGTGTGAGTGTGTGAGTGTGTGTGTGTTTCTGTGAGTGTGTGTGTGTGGGTGTGTACGTGTGTGTGTGTGTGTCTGTGTGTGTGTGTGTGTCTGTGTGTGTGTTTCTGTGAGTGTGTGTGTGTGTGTGTGTGTGTCTGTGTGTGTTTCTGTGAATGTGTGTGTGTGTCTGTCTGTGTCTGTGTGTGTGTGTGTGTTTCTGTGAGTGTGTGTGTGTGTGTGAGTGTGTGTGTGTGTGTGCAGTAGGATTGATTCTCAATAGCCGGTTTTGTTCCTGACGTGTTCGCACACAGGCGGCGGCCTGCATGAGGTCACGGGGTCGTGAGTGTTGACACACACTCACACACTCACACACACACTCACACACTCACACACACACTCACACACTCACACACTCACTCACACACACACACACACACACACACACACACACACACACACACACACACACACACACACACACACACACACACACACACACACTCACTCACACAGTAACACACACACACACTCACACACACACACACATACACTCACACACTCACACACTCACACACACACTCACACACACACTCACACACTCACTCACACACTCACACTACATGATCCTGAAACAGGAGGGCAGGATTCCGGTTTCACCTCCTCCACCAAGTCGGGACACGTCGACGGGTTTGGGAGAACGCGACACATTCCAGGACAGAGGAAACGGAGTTCAACATGTTTATTTATTAAAACGGTTTTTAGTGTTTAGTTTGACTTTGAACTCGTTGTTTTTATGACAATGAGAACAAAGTTGAATGAAGGGTTATTTAAAAACATCTAGCTGAAAAACCCGGATTGATCCCCTCAAATGAAATGTGTAGTAATGTCAGAAAATGTTTTTATAAAAAAGCTCCAGCTAGTGACTAAAACGTAAACTATTAGACTAAAACGTAAACTATTAGACTAAAACGTAAACTATTAGACTAAAACGTAAACTATTAGACTAAAACGTAAACTATTAGACTAAAACGTGAACTATTAGACTAAAACGTAAACTATTAGACTAAAACGTAAACTATTAGACTAAAACGTAAACTATTAGACTAAAACGTGAACTTTTAGAGTAAAACACAGAGTATTAGAGTAAAACACAGAATATTAGACTAAAACGTGACCTTTTAGAGTAAAACGTAAACTATTAGACTAAAACGTGAACTTTTAGAGTAAAACACAGAGTATTAGAGTAAAACACAGAATATTAGACTAAAACGTAAACTATTAGACTAAAACGTAAACTATTAGACTAAAACGTAAACTATTAGACTAAAACGTGAACTTTTAGAGTAAAACACAGAGTATTAGAGTAAAACACAGAATATTAGAGTAAAACACAGAGTATTAGAGTAAAATATAAACTATTAGTTTGAGCAGTAGTTGAGTAATTATGGCCAGAAAACTTTTTGAGAGTTCCCCCCGGTGGCGGAAATATGCAAGTGACCTGTTTTCTAAATCAATCCAGTTCTTCCTCGCACTGAGGCCTATGTTGGTATGAAATCTGAAATGATCGGTGACGTGTTTTCGGAGTTATCGCGTTAACGATTAGGAGCCGAGGCGGCGTCGCCACATTTGCCACATTTGTACGCAGAAAAGAAAGAATCAGAATTATACTAAGATACTAAGAATTATACTTCTAATAAGACTAAAGTGATGAGTTACAGGAAATAACCTGCGTTTAGATTGATGGTAAATATTTAAAGGATTATTTACTCGATTCTCCTGAACTCTGAGCCGTAAAAGTATTTAATGACCAGATGAGTGGTAAACTATCTATTGATGGATTTATTACATTTTCCACACGAGTAGACTGAACCAATGCTGAGCTGCAGCCTCCAGAACCAGCACCAGAATCATTGCTAGAACTTTCGACGATGGTTCTCTAACTTTAACCAGCCTGAGCATCAAACAGAACTCTTGTTATTAGATGTTCTTCCTCCGTCATGAAGACATCGTTCGTAGAGATGAAGGCTCATCCTTCTGTTCATACTCACATACTCCTCCACCCATCCAGCGGTTCATTCTCCTCCACCCTTTCACCTGTCAATCTCTCCACGATGCCGCGTTGCTCTGATGACTCTCGTGCTCACGGGGAGGCGGCGTGATTGAGAGCGTGGCGGGTGACGGAGGAGGATGTTTTGGGAGTGACGGGGGAAGCGGCGGCGTGGGCGCAGCCTCTTGATTGATGGGACAGCAGCAGCGCTCACAGACGGGGGAGAACGAGGGGCGGGGGGGACGGGGTTAATAGAAAGCAAAGAAGTGACAGCAGGAAGTTGAGCAGAGGAGGAGGAGGAGGAGGAGGAGGAGGAGGAGGAGGAGCAGTTTGTTGTCCCAGAACGTCCTTCAGGTGTTCAGTCCGACCTCCATCCGTGGATCTGGGCCTCGGGGAGGAGGAGGAGGAGGAGGAGGAGGAGGAGGAGGGGCGGGGGGGGATACATACATACCTCAAAGAGCATCACAATTTAATAAAACATCATCATCTTCAAGGACAAATGGTCGAAGGCTCTTCTGATCCCCAAACATCAGTAGAAGCTCAAGTAGCAAATCACAACATGAGACGTTCATAAGATGATCGTGAGATGATCGTGAGATGATCGTGAGATGATCGTGAGATGATCGTGAGATGATCGTGAGATGATCGTGAGATGATCGTGAGATGATCGTGAGATGATCGTGAGATGATGTTGAGATGATCGTGATCGGTCCTGGGGTGTTCATCAGGTGTCCTGAGGTGTTCATCAGGTGTCCTGAGGTGTTCATCAGGTGACCATGAGACGAGATGTTTCTGAAGTCTTCATCAGAATAAACGTTTCATTCTTACCACAGTCTGAAACATCTTCACCAAAATGTATCCAACCAACTTCAAATCCACCCAACAGTCCATGTTCTCAAGGATCTGCCTGCCTGTCTGCCTGCCTGTCTGTCTGCCTGTCTGTCTGTCTGCCTGCCTGCCTGCCTGCCTGCCTGTCTGTCTGTCTGCCTGTCTGTCTGTCTGTCTGTCTGCCTGTCTGTCTGTCTGTCTGTCTGTCTCTCTCTCTCACCATCTTACACTTTTTATACATTCTGATGTGTTTCAGTATTTATTCAGAACCAAAGATTCTCCGTTGTGACGATGTCGTCGTTCTGATCTCAGTCCGAGGCGTTTGAGGCTGGAGGGTTCTGATCGATATATCAGACGTTTGTTTTCTGGCTCTGACTTTATAAATCTTCGTTTTTAAGCAGATTTAGGAGATTAAGGATCCAGCACAATTAACCTCAGAGGAATAAGATTCTGAGTTTAACTCCTGACAGACCTCAGGAGGTTCTGCTCCGCGGCTTCTCTTCAGGTTCACCTCAGAACCAGGTGTTCAGCCCCGGCCTGTAAATCAGCCGCGCTCTGATCCGGAGGCCGAAACTCTGGCGATGAAAGCGGCCCACAGAAGATGATGGCGCTCCGTCTCCTCCCTCTGAGGGATTGGGATGAGAATCCTCCAAGAAGATAATCAGCATCCGTCTAAAGTAGCGGTTAAAGGTCGGGCCTCGGTTCTGTTGGCTTAATTCACTTCATTTCCAGAGAGAGCGAGGAAAAGTCTTCAGCGGCGTGCACTTTAAAAGACTCTCTCTCTCCCTCTCTCTCTCTGGTGGGCGAGAGAGAGACAAAACATTAAGTCACAGTATGAGTTAGGCCATGGAGTCGTAAAGGCACTACAAGCATCACTATGACAGCTCATAGGCACGACACCCTCATTATGACACATCAGAGGCACTATTGCTTCTTTATGACACCTCATAGGCAGTAGAGCCTCAATATGACACTTCAGGCACTAGAGCCTCGATATGACACTTCAGGCACTAGAGCCTCACTATGACGCCTCAGAGGCACAACGGCCACGCTATGACACCGCAAAGGCACTACAACCTCGTTTTGAAACTTCAGAAGCACTAGAGCCTCTATATGACACCTCAGAGGTACTAGAGCCTTGTTATGACACCTCAGAGGCACTAGAGCCTTGTTATGACACCTCATAGGCACTAGAGCCTCTATATGACACCTCAGAGGCACTAGAGCCTTGTTATGACACCTCATAGGCACTAGAGCCTCGGTATGACACCTCATAGGCACTGGAGCCTCGTTATGACACTTCAGAAGCACTAGAGCCTCGTTATGAGGTAGCAGAGACACTCGTGCCACTTCAGTATTTCCTAGAAGCGTAGGAAGTGCTACAGTACGCAGGAGACTGGGTTCCAATTCCAGTCAAAAAAAGAGGGCGTGGCAGAAATCCAGTTCGGTACCTTAGACAAGATCCTTAGTGCTACCAGCCGACCCAGCCTCAACTGGTACCAGCCACAACTGGTACCGGTCCCAAGCCCGGATAGATGTGAGGGTTTTGTGTCAGGAGGGACCTCTGACGTAATATAAATCCGCTGCGACGGATCTGGTTCCTCAGGACGGGTAGTGGTAACTTCTAACGGCCGGTACCGAGTCCCTCGCAATGACCAACTTCCTGTTTAACATTTGGATCTTCGTTGTCTGACTCTGTGTTCTGGACTCAGTAGCATGAAAACCAGCTGGACTGGGTTCTTGAGGCGGGGAAATGAAACAAAAATGTTTCTGTGTTCCTGAAAAAGGTAAAATAACATCGTTAAGGTCAAAACCTCAAAGCGTTCTTTCTTTCTTACCGGGGGCGTCGACCTGAACAAAAACACCTCGTCGTTCTTTTATCTCCCGTCTCCAGACTGTAAGGGCTTGTTTACATCTTCATCACGCTCTATCAGTAACGGACTTATCAGTACCAGACCTATCGCTGACCTCCAGCTCTGCAGATTGAAGGAGGGAATGTGCTGACTCGCCAGAGATTACCCACTACTGACCTCTGAGTGACCTCTGAGTGACCTCGTGTATGTGATGGCTCGACTTTTTGGTTTGAAGTCTAAGAATGGAGACAGAATTCTGACTTAATCCCAAAGAAATCACAAAAAAATTTAAATTGAATAAAATAAAGGCCCTCGATTTTCCCCGAATCTGTCCTCAGAACCGGAACTTAACCTTTTTTTTTGTTTTTGTAATTCTGAAAACCTACTTATCAAATATTCTCTTTAGTGAGAATGATGCAAAGAAAAACTTCAAAAAGTACATAATATAAAAATATTTAAAAACTGCTTCTTTAAATCGTCGTAATAGGAATAAATAATGACGTTAAACCTACGAATGCTTATAATAAATCTTTAAATGTTTATATCAAACACAATGTTTGGATTTAATACAACATTGATTCTTTTATGTCACAGTCAGAGGTTGTAGTTTGAGCATGTAGCTCCCTCTGGTGGACATAGGTGGTAATTATCAGACAAAATCCTTCTCAGGGGGCAAAATCCCATTTTGACGGTCCATTGTCTGTCCAGCTGGTCCAAACAGAGAGTCCTCCTGGTTCTGACCCACAGAAACTGTAGAAGAACAAGAACTTTGTGGTATTTCTATAGAATGTGATGCAGAAGTTATCAAAGAGTTTCTGAACAAATTCACTGATTGTTTACTTTCATGTTTCTGTAATATGATGTCAGAGCCTTTGATCTACAAACATCATAGGAGAGAAATATCACTCAAACACAGTAACAGATTCCTCACACAGTAACAGATTACTCACACATGGTAACAGATTACTCACACATGGTAACACATTACTCACACATAGTAACAGATTACTCACACATGGTAACCCATTACTCACACATAGTAACAGATTACTCACACATGGTAACACATTACTCACACATAGTAACAAATTACTCATACAGTAACAGATTACTCACACATAGTAACAGATTATTCACACATGGTAACAGATTACTCACACAGTAACACATTACTCACACATAGTAAAAGGTTACTCACACATAGTAACAGATTACTCACACATAGTAACAGATTACTCACACAGTAACACATTACTCACACATAGTAACAGATTATTCACATATGGTAACAGATTACTCACACAGTAACAGATTACTCACACATAGTAACAGAGTACTCACACAGTAACAGATTACTGACACATAGTAACAGATTACTCACACAGTAACAGATTACTCACACATAGTAACACATTACTCACACATGGTAACACATTACTCACACATAGTAACACATTACTCACACATAGTAACACATTACTCACACATAGTAACAAATTACTCACACAGTAACACATTACTCACACATAGTAAAAGGTTACTCACACATAGTAACAGATTACTCACACAGTAACACATTACTCACACATAGTAAAAGGTTACTCACACATAGTAACAGATTATTCACACATAGTAACAGATTACTCACACAGTAACAGATTATTCACACATAGTAACATATTAGTCACACATGGTAACACATTACTCACACATAGTAACAGATTACTCACACATAGTAACAGATTACTCACACATAGTAACAGATTACTCACACATAGTAACAGATTACTTACACATAATAACGGGTACAATGTTACTGAAACTGAAAGTAAATGTTTTTAGGTCTTATCTGTCGACGGACAACAAGGTTCTGCAGATTCTCCTGATAGTCGTGGAGATGTTTGAAGTTTATTTGGGGTTTGGAATCGGCCGTACACCAGATTAGTAATAAATTACAGCATTTCTTTCTTGATTCTGTCGGCTTAAAGTCGGTCGGTTCGTAGGTGCGTCAGTCATTCAGTCAGGTGAGTCATCCATGAACAGTCGTACTGTCAGCGTTACTGCCAGACACGGAGTCTTACATGTTCTATCCGTTTTTTTACCCAGAATGCAAGTAATTCACTCCAGCCAGCCGGTGCAGCGGTCCATATCTCGGATCTACCTTTGTCCCCCTTACATCTCCCTGTCCCTCCACGGTCACTGCAGACGTCTGCACCGAGGCCGGATTCTTTATCTTTATGATAATAGCAGGCCGAGGCTGAAAGCCCGACCGAGCCGGCAATGTGACCTCCAACTCTCCGGCAGGGTTTTAATGCCACCGCCGCCCCAAAGATGTCCGCCGTCCGCTGGATTTCACACGGAACCGCTGCTTCAATGAGCCAATAGACTTTATTTCCTCAGCAGAGGGTGTTTAAGCAGGTGTCATCAGAAAACCCGACATGAAACCGCTCCAGAATCCAGTTTGGGTTCGCTCCAGGTATTATTAACAACCGCGTGTATTCAAGGAAGGCTTTTTGAGTTTCTGACGGGCCAAAATGTAACATCAGAGCTTTTTCATGTCTGACACAACAAAGAAAATGTTTTCTATTGTCATTAACATTCATGAAAAAAGAAGAAACAGGTAATTGTCTCTTTATCTCCTCGTCTACATTTTGGTTCACATCAACAACTTCAGAGCGAAAACAGACTCTGATGCTAATCGGCCAATTAAGATGTGATATTCTTCACAGGATTACAAGGTGTTCCGCTTCGGGTTACGCCGCCACGCTGGAGGTTGTGTCAAGGCGCCGCTGCACTCGTGTTATCTAGCGAAGGAAAGAAACCAGAGGAAAAAAGAAAAGGCAGGCGCAGAAGCTGATAACATTTAAGTCGAGGGAACTGATAACATTAAAGTCACAGAGGCCGATAACATTAAAGTGAGCAGGAAGAGAGGCGGAGCAGAGGAAGGCGTCGCTGATGGAAAGGTCCAGAGCGTGAGCCTGAATATGTGGCGCTTTATTCGCTCATCAGAGGGGGAGGGGTGGGCTGAGCGGCGGGGGGCGGAGTTTGATGTTTGCTGCTCGCATCCATATTCAATCGAGGCGATCGAGGGTGGGGGGAGGGGGAGGAGAGATTAAAGAAAAGAAAAAAAAAACAGCCAAAAGAGGAGAGAGAGGGAAAAAAGGCGTCGCCAGAGCAGAACTAATTAACTCATTCATTCTCCGTCTGTACCTCCGTGTGTCCTTTACCTCCTTTACCTCCTTTACCTCGTTATCATTCCCTCCACATGGTGGCAGCAAGGAGTCAAATACGGAGGCGGAGACTGGACCAGATTTTTTTTTTTTTTTTACTTTTCAGAATTCCATCGCAGAGAGTTAAGCCCCTCCCTTAAAACTTCATGACATCATCAAAAACAGAAGTCTTATCGAGAGAAGTCGATAGAAGGGCCGATTCAGTTTCTGATTTGACCCCTCTAATGGTCCGGGGGGCGTGGCGTCGATACGATTATCGTAATACTCCTGATGGAGTCGGAGCCTCCCCCGATCCCGATATATCGTGAATAGCGTTAGAACCGGATGTTGCATACTTTGACGGCGGACAGAAACGCAAACACGCCTGAACCTGAGTCAGATGGATTATTGATGAAGAAGAAGAAGAAGACGAAGAGCAGCTTGGTGAAGTTAGGAAACATCACGAGTGTCTTTGTAACGCATCACATAAGTTATATCACAATAGGACCGACGATGACGTCAGTCGTCCTCCATCTTTGTTTTTCTCCTGAACTCACGTTTGGTCCCGTGAGTTTCTGTGAGATCCGTTAATATACATGTGTAGCTAGCTTTACCGGGTTTGCCGTTCTTTTCAAGTATCTTCCTTTCGGCGCCGCTGCTCCGTCTTACGGGTCTGCTGGCCGACTGCCTCCGTCCCTTCCTCGCTGCTCTCGCCGCCTATTTATAACTCGGCGGCGTGCGACAACAGAGACGAGGATTGATGACCTGCATCAGCAGGAGGTGGGAGGAGATGGCGATCACTGCGAACCCGCCGTACAGTCAGAGGCACAAACCGGGAGCGGAGGAGCATGTGGGAAAAAAAGAACGTAGAGACGCCAACATCGCAGCAGGCGTCCTCGCCAACTCTTATTATCCGGGGTTACACCCCCGGCATGAATTTTTGCAATCTCCCTTTTTTTTCCCAAACTTTGCACTTTGTGGTGTGAAGAGCGGCGATGACGAGGCTCCTGTTCGCTCCTGATGACTTCATTGATGGCTTAAATGACGTGTGCGTTAAAAAGAAAAAAGAACGGCGTCTCTGCAGGAAGAGTCGGCGTTGGCGTTGGACGCCACATCCAGCGAGGATTAAAGGATCCGTATCCAGATGTTGGCCGCAAACGTTACCGTCCTGCAGAAACGATCCTGTCACGTATTTAAAACGAGAGCGCCGTCCCCGTTTGTAAACACCCCCTCTTACCAAATGAGTCATCATCTGAAACGGAGCGTGTCAGACGAGTCGCCTCACGATAATAGCGGCGGCGCCGGAGCGGAGACGGTCTTTTCTCCGAGATGATGAGTGACGGTCGGACTATTTGTTCTATTTTAAGATGAATTTATTACCTCCGCCGAGGAGCGTGTGGTTCCATCCGTTGTTTGTTTGTTTGTTTGTTTGTTTATCAGGGCGCATAAACATTCTATTTCATCTGAATCTCAGGCCGGATACGCAAATTATATTTCAATTTTCAAAGAGCCGGGTTTGGGTCAAAGGTTCGCGCCTCGTCTCCGGCGCCGGAAAGACGAGAAAGCAGAGAAGGAATGAAAAAAGACCCGTTTCAGACGTCAGACACAAACCTGCTTACGTTTTTAGCTCCGTGACAAACCTGGACTTTTACCCCGACCCACGGTTCTGCATAAATTCTACCAATGCGTCACAAAATGGACCTCTGTCGGTGACGGTGTGACCTTTTATGTGTGTGGAAGAAAATCTTTTCATGAGGGTGTAGATCAAAGTTTGAGTCTTCTTCATGGTGGTTATTTTATTAAACATATTTATTTCATGTTTGTTTGATGTTTTTAGATCAAAGGATCGTTAAATACCACAAAGTTCATGTTCTACACAGGTTCTGTGGGTCAGAACCAGCAGGACTCTCCATTTGGACCAGCTGGACAGACAATGGACAGTAAAATAACCCCAGAGAGGGATTTTGTCTGAATAATACCAAATATGCCCACTAGAGGGAGCATCAGTCAAACACTACCACCTTTAGACGGGACATAAATCTACTTTATTTTTTATTCTAGCATTGTAGAAGTTTTGATTAAAAAGTGAGACAATCATACTTTAGATATGATTAAATACATGCGTATTTAATCATCATCGTTATGCGTACATAATATCGTGTTATGCGTACATAATACGATGTCATCGAATATTCCTGATTCAGGAATCTGTGTTTTGATGTTTGAGCAGCTGCATCGGCGACAGATTCTGGAAAATGGGTCGCTACCGCCCGTCAGCTGATAGCGAGGAAGAAGAAGAGAATCGGTGAAAAAAAGATAAAGTAAAATAGTTAGTGGATTGAAAAGTCGCAAACATTCCAGAAACACACGATTGTGTGATTCTGTGTACAGCCAGTAGCCGTTAGCGGCTAAACTCAGATCGGGGTCGGAGTTCAGGCCGATGGCGTTAAATGCTCCGACACAGCAGAATGATAACAGGCAGAACACACAGGCACTCACGGGGTCTCTGCAGATACCGCCGGAGGGTCAAAGGTCACGGCTGAGAGGCGAGGCTGACGCTGCACAGATATCGCAAACTTCAGTTTTATCACCGCATCAAACAGGATCTGGTTAAAGGAGCTCATGTTACACAGTTTCCCCAACTGTAAAACAAAAGGTTGCTATGACCTTCGCTCTCTGGCTCCACCCCCTTATTCTCATCAGACACACTTCCAGTCTGATGATGATGGTGATGATGATGATGATGATGATGATGAACTAACTTTCATAGACTTACTCCACCAGTAGAGCATCAAAGGTGTGTTTTTTTTTCTCTTGAGGGGTAAATTTGCATCGGACCGTTCACTGCTGACCAAAACCACAAGAACCGTCTCTCCACTAGATCAGAACCACCTCCATCAGACCCAGAAGTGTAGGGATGTTGGCCCATTCAGTCATGAAACCAAACTAGAACCTGTGGAGGTGGTGAAGTTTGGTTCCCGTAGACGTCCTAGAACATTCTAGACCCGCTATCTTAGAGAGAATCTCTTTGGACCGGGGGAATATTACAGAACCGGAGGCCTTCAGGAGGACCGGGTAAGAGGCCGGGAAAATTCTGGATCCTTGGTGTTCACCTGAAAACTCAAAAACTCTTTCATGGATCGTTTTCAAACGTTATACCATCGCATATACCATTTTTACCTCCATAGACCTCAGTGTGAGGAAGAACTGGATTCATTTTTTTTTTAAAGTTCAGTTGCACATTTCCGCCACTAGGTGGAGTTTTATCTCCAAAAGGTTTTCAGGTAAGAACTTCTCAGCTGTTGGTCCGGTTCAGTCCAAAGTTGGTGCCTATGAATCGACTCGAGGGGATCTGTCGACTATTTATCATGTTTGACTCTAATAGTTCATAATCTTCTCACTAGGGGGCGCTTTCTTCTCATAACTGTTTGTGGACATCATATTTAATTTGAACGCTGTCAATCACGGGGTTTGAAAGTAAAACGCAGGGGGTTGAAGGGGTTGAAGGGGTTGAATCGTTGCACAGGCCTAAATGCCACCAGATTTTGGTGAAGATTTGTACTCTCCACTGGCCTCCCTCGCCATCACTGCTTCAACCTGTGACTGTATTAAAGTCCAGAAAGGTCCCTTTGGCGTTTGGTTCTCCTGGCTGAGCCGTCGGAGGTGAAGAAGGCCGGAGGAATTAGACGGAACCTCGGAGGGTAGGTTCTGGATGAAGCCCGTCCTGGGATATCAGCAAGACCCTCCGAAGCCGGTAGTAAGTGAAAAGGGGCTGGAGCCAACAGACCTTCTCATGTTGTCCGGCTGTCGTTTTCCGTCACGCCGGCGGCAGCCGTCCCAGCTGTCCCGCCCTCATGGACGCTTCTATGACGGGGGTTAGCAGCTGTCGCCTTCTGTCGCGCCTAAGCTGGTGGTCCCACAAGGACCCCCCCACACTGACATCCCATCCAGACCGTGAGCGACTGTGATGATGAAGAAGAAACGCGTGAAAGGCTTAAATCTTTGCCTTTTGGCTGCCAGATTGAGGACGCACACACAAAGAGTGAGAAAATAATCGTCCAGAAATGTAATTACTCCTTCCGCCTACTGGTTCTTTAGCAACGATTGAATTTCCTCCTCCTCTCTCCTCCTCTCTCCTCCTCTCCTCTCCTCCTCTCCTCCTCTCCTCCTCTCCTCCTCTCCTCCTCTCTCTCTCCGATTGTTAATTCTTTCATGTTTCGTTTTTGCAGCAGTTGCAGTGTTATAATTAGCTTACTGAGATGAGCAAAGTATCGTCCCCCTCATGACACACACACACACACACACACACTTACAGATACACACACACACACACACACACACACACACACTTACACACACACACACACATACACACACATACACACACACACACTTACACACACACACACACACATACACACACATACACACACACAACACACGTACACACACACCACACACAGACATACACACACACACACACGTACACACACACACACAACACACACACACATACACACACACACACACTTACACCCACATACACACACACACACACACACACTCAAACACACACACACACACACATACACTTACAGATACACACACACACACACACACTTACACACACACAC
The DNA here is from genome assembly GCA_037951165.1 of Lophius americanus. Classification (NCBI taxonomy): domain Eukaryota; kingdom Metazoa; phylum Chordata; class Actinopteri; order Lophiiformes; family Lophiidae; genus Lophius; species Lophius americanus. The sequence goes on from JBBDHG010000613.1 coordinate 87,952, forward strand.
ACACACACACACATACACTTACAGATACAAACACACACACTTACAGATACACACACACACACACTTACACACACACACACACACACACACACACACGTACACTTACAGATACACACACATACACATACACAAACATACACACACACATACACATACACACACACACACACACACACATAAATGTGCTGTTGGCTCAACGTTCCACAACTCTGATCAAAGTGGTCGTGTGTTCAGCCGCGTTCGCAAAAGAATCGCAATTCCCATAATTCCCATAATTCCCATAATTCCTCTCTGCTGTTTCATTTTTTTTTTTTTTGCCTCGTCTCAAATTAAAACCCTGATTTCGAGGAACTTAAAGCCCCGCTGGGCCTCCAGGGGGGGCGGGGACCAAAGAGTCTGTGTAAACGCCGAACGGCGCCAGGAGGAAAACGCCGTTTGACAAACGGAAAGATGAACATCAATGCGGACAATATTTCCCGGCGGCGGGTTGATGTTGTGTTTCTTTCATCTGGCAGTTGCAACAACAGAGACGGGGATATTTGTGACGCTGGACGAGGGTGTTGACGGCGAAACCATCGTGTTTTTGATGAAGATGAGGTTCTTGTTTGTGGAGATAATAGACGGCGACCCGGTCGCTGCAGGCGGCCTTGAACACAATCGGTCCTGGTGTGTTTTTGGAGGGATGGGAGGTCCGGAAGAGAGACCCCACCTCCAGAATGTCAGGTCACACTCTTTAGGTTGTGTTTCATCTGGAGCTGGAAGTAGAAGAAGCCAGAAGATGTTCCAGGAACAACCAGGAGATTTCTGTCTGTATTCTTTAATTATCTGTGTTCTTCTAAGAAGCACCAGAAATAAATCATCAAACAGAACCACCTTCTCAAAGCTGGAGGTCTGGAGATCTGCGTCAGTGCAGACATCATTGGGGGGTTTGTGAGCATGAACTGATCTCCTCAGGTTCCTCCACAGCATCTCAGTGGGGTTCAGGTCCAGACTTTGACCAGGAGACATTCAGTGGTGGACCCAGAGAAGATGTTACCTGACATTCTCCTTCAGAATTCTTCTTCTTCCCGATCAGAACTCGTGTCTCCCTCCATGATGGCGAGCCGTCCTGAAGCAGCAGATCATCTCCACAACATTCCACCATCTCCTCCATGTTGGACCGCAGGTCTGATGTTCTTCTGGTGGAATGCTGTGTTTGGTTTCCACCAGATGGAACAGAACAACTTTCCACTCATCAGTCCAGAGAAGATTCTCCCAGAAGCTCTGAGGGTCATCAAGGTGTGTTGTGGGTAAATTCAGACCAGCCTTGATGTTCTTCTTCTTCTGGGTCAGCAGTGGCTTTCTCCTCACCCTTCAACCAGTAGAATCAAGAATAGTGGAGCCATGACCTCTGACCTTTATGGAGGTGGGGGAGGCCTGAAGGTCCGTGGATGTTCTCTTTGGATATTCTGTGACTTCCTGAATTAACCTTCTTCATGCTCTTGGAGGAACATTGGAAGATGATCCCATTCTGTGAAGGTCCTCTATTGTTCCAGGCCTTCTCCATGTGTAGATCATGTGTCTCACTGTGGACCTGTGGAGAACCAGAACCTTAGAAACAGCTTTGGAACCCTCCTCGACTACCTTCTGGAATTTCTTTAGATTTTGGCCTAGTGTTCTCCTGCTGAGAATGAGGAGACAACTTCCTGCTTCTTTAAATCGATGATGTGGTTGAAGATGGCGGGTAGGGGTCAGTTCTTGGCGGGTCCAATCCAGCTGGGAAGAGTTGTTCATGCAGTAGAACTCCGTCTTTAAGGGGACGGAACCACCAGTCGGTGTTAAAGAACCCTTTTGGTTCTGACCGTTCAGTTTGAGACACAGGACACGAGTGTGTATGTGTGAATACCAGCTCTGGGTGAAGTACTCAGATTACTTGTACATCTGTGCTTCCATCTGCCGATCCCTCCTGCCTGATGGGTGGTCCCTGTTTGAAGATGGATCATATTTACGTCCCGGTCCGACCCGGGGGGTTCTGTCAGAGGTGGTGTCGTGTCCTTCTGTCCTGTTTTTCCCGCTCCGCTGCTTTTCCCATAACTCCCTGTTGTACGAGTCGGGTTCACATCTGCTTCCAGCTGTCAGTCATCTGCGGCGCCCCGTATCAAAGCCGGGTCGCCGAGGAGCGGCCGGATCTCCTCGCCGACGGTTGTTGTTTCTGTCGGCTGGGTTTGTTGTTCTCCTGGTTGGTCGGATTCTGGACGTCTCAGGTTGTTTTTCTTCTTTGCTAACATCCGTGTTAGTCGCTCCCCTCGCCGGCGCCCACGGCGCCGCTCTGATCTCCATCAACTACCTCCGTCATGAGTCAACATCTCACTCCTTTGTGTCAGAGGGGAGTTCATCTGTCTTCAAAGCAGAACTCATCAGAACCATGGACCCCAGAGTTCAGCTGTCCACGGAGGAGGGTCCCCCACATCTGTCTCCTCCACCTCTCCTCCTCCCTCTCCATGTGTTCCCCTCCTTCTTCTTCCACTTCTAATTTCCTCATCTCCTCATCTCCTCATCCATCCATCCTTCTCGTCTCCTTTCCTCTCCTGTCTCCTCAACTTGATTCCCATTCCCTCCATGGATTCTTTGCGTCTCTTCTCCTGGTTTCCTCTCATCTCCTTGTCCTTCTTTTTGTTATCTCATTTCCTGTCCTTGTCTCCTCCTCTTGTCTCCTCTCATTGTGTCCACCTCTTTTGTCCACTACTTGTTTCCTCTCCGCTTATTTCCTTAAATCCTTTCCCAATCCATATCTCATTTTCCTGTCTCTTCTCTTCATGTCCTCTTCTCCTCTCCTTGTCTCCTTACCGTCTCATGTTCTTCTGTCCCCTTCTTGTCTTAACTCCTCTTCATGACTCCTCTCTGTCCTCCCTACTCTCCTTATTTACCATCATCTCCTTTTTCTTCTCATCTCTTCTCCTCGTCTATTCTTCATCTTATGTCCCTCTATTTCTGTCCTGTTCTTTCCTCCTACCCTTGTCTTCACTTCCTTTCCCCTCCCTTGTCCTCGTTTCCTCTTCTTATCTCCTCTTTTATTAACTCATCTTCTAGCCACCTCTCCTTGTTTCCTCTTATTTGTCTCCTCTCCTTTCCTCCTATCCTTGTCTCCACTCCCCATCTCCTCCTTTGCCCTCGTTTCCTCCTCTTCGCTCCTCTCCTTGTCTCCTCTCCTTGTCTCCTCTCTTGACTGATCATGGTTTATAATTCACTCGGTCTCAGTTACCGGGACTCACACCGCGTCTCCTCGCCTCCTTATGTTCCGTCGTATGGCGCCGTGGGCCCGTCCAGCTCCAGGCTGGATGGAGGTTCTGTGTTTCCGGTGCGTGGTATCGTAGCCGGATCATCTGGTTCCATCTGCAGAAGAGTCTTCACTCGTTGTCCCCTCACTCACTTCTACAGATGAATCCATAAGTAGACAGCGATGATTCTAAATGATGACGAAGAGACGCCGTCTTCATCCTGACACCGGGGGATTATCCGGCGCTCCTGTGTGCACAGCGCCGATCCATCGGCTAAATGTTCCTAATCCCCAGGCTGAATATCCAGATCTTTGTGTCACGGTAAACTCCCCTTCATCCTGAAGAAGACGATGATTGACATCGGCTTGTTATTTGGGTCCGGATGTGTGTGAGGTCGTTTAAACGGCGTCAGTGTGACCCGTCAGTCTGAACGCTTCCTCGGGAATGTCACCATTTTAGAAAGCGTGGCCTCCCCCCCCCCCCCCCCCCCCTCCTCCTCCCCCTCCTCCTCCTCCTCATCCTCGTCTCATCTGCGCCAATAATAGAAGCATCAGCTGCGACGTTGGGGGTTCTGAAAGGTGACAGGAGGAGACGGGCCAGAGGACGTTTTCGGGAAACACGAGGGGAGGTTAAAGTACCATCAGCGCCACCGGAGCTCCGTTCTGTTTACACAGAACAAAAATAAAATGGAGGCATAACCCGATCCAGTTTGTGGTTCTTACACACCGGGCTCGTGTGAAGTGGGAGATTCTGGCGGCTTCAGGGTGTTGGGTTCAGTGTTTGTGTTTAATATCAGAACCTCTCGTCTGGCTTTTCTACACTTTCATTTTACCCTACGGGACCGAATCAAAGCCTGTTCTAAAGTTCCCGCCTCACCGGCCCCCTCCTCCACCCCACCCCCCCTCTTTTCATCAAACAGCATTAAAGTCCTTCTCAAGTCTCCTGGTGCCACCCAGGACCTCCTTTTCTTATCCCCCCCCCCCCCCCCAAAAGGAAGAAGAACAGCGACTGCCACCCCTCTGTAGTTAAAGGTGAAAAATGTCTTCTGTAGAAAAACCATCCTGGAGGTCAAAGGTCAAACATCCTGGATCACCTGACCAACTCCAGGAACATCGATGATGATGAAGACCCACTGATCCTCCATGTACAGAAGATTCATTTGTCCCTTTCAGAGATTGTGTCCGTCATCAGCCACATTCTTCTACGTGTCCTTCATGCTGTAATCAGGACAAACACCAGGTGGCAGCGACACGCGGAAACATGTCAGAAAACACAAACATGCCGATGTCGTCCGATGTTGAGGGTTCAGTGGAGGCTGTGGTTTCCTGTCTACGGATTGATGAGTGGCAGAAGCGTCGGCGGCGGTGTCTGAGGCCCTGAAATACCCGGAGACATTCGTGACGTCTTGCTTAGATTATGGCTACGCTGAACAGAACCGTTGTCCGATTGTCCCCTGGGTTCGTCTCTGTTATGTCCGTATCTGTAAGCTACCGGAAAGAAACACAAAGACATAGAGAACTGAATCGTACAGACCGAGGGGTTGGAAAATGTCAGCGTTGTTAATATGAAACCCTTCGCAATGACACAGTGAGGGGGAGCCTAGGGGTTCTATAAACATACCCGATTAGTTTGGAGCCATCTACCAATGGGAAGCCCCGCCTTCAGCCGGGCTCACATGTACCATATTGAGATTGTTCGGTTTGATTCCAGCTCGTACTTTTGTCTGCAGAAGCTCATGACTTGGTTTTCCTGGTGATTTCAGCAGAAGTTCCTTCTGTATCTATTTGTTTACGAACTTTTTGAAAAGGGCATTCAGTCCCTACTCGCCAAGTGAAGAAGACCTTTATAAGCTGCAAATGATGAAGGGGCTCAAAACAGATGGATCAAACTGGGCGGCACAGCAACAGCGACCCAGAGTTAGTGGAACAGATTAGCAGAAGCATCTGTAGTCGGCTAACTTTAGACTTTAGACTTTAGAGTCCTCCCAGTGTGGCCTTCAGCAGATCTCCCATTCCCTCGCTGCTTTTAGCCCTCTGACTCATCGCCAAATCCCCAAAACACCTCGCTCTTTGCCTCACCCTACCCCGCCACCCTTCGCCGTCGTCTCTGCTCAGCCCTCTCCCCCACTTCCCTGTTCGACTCTATCAGAATCTGACGGAGGAAGAGAGGCGAGTGTCCAGTTCGCGGTTTATTTATAGAGATGTCCTCGAAACCTGAGAGTGGAGGCGGGGTCATCGGGGTCATCGGGGTCATGTCTGTATATGTACTGGATAGAACCGCTAGCATCCGCTCTCAGAAAGAGTTCTCGATGAATAGCAGAGGGTAACTTACGCCTCTGATACTTTCTGAGAAGTTCATTCCACATATTTCATTCATATACCAGAAAAATGGTTGTGTCCTTTTTTTGGACCAGAACCAACCTTTAAAAGTGGAATCATGTGACGTTTTATGTCCCTGCTGTCATTCGCTGGTGTGAAGAAAGAAAATTATCTCTGCTTCATTGGTTTTAAGAACATCGTCACCTAAGACACTTAAAAACTCTGAAAGAGAAAAAACAGACTTTGACTTTCATTCACTAAGTTCTGCTGCAGGAGAGTCAGAGATGAATGTTGAAGCTCTGGACTGGAGAAAGTACCTTCTGTAGGAAATCAGAGGGTTAGCCTGACGAGTCGACCCATTCCCCCCCATAATTCCCTGGTTCTGTGGAGGAGAACATCATGAAGGCTGTTATTAGAGGGTTTGTTTTGGACCGGGCCTCAGATGAAGCCGAGGTCCGACTCCAGGAGTTTTTATTTTAATTGTAAGCAGTTGCATCAGGAACATGTGGAATATCTTCATTCATTGATATTTCATCACTGAAAATAGAGATTAATCGGATTGAAGAATCTTTCTAAGAGGGTGGGCGGCAGAGGGAGCGAGGCCCGCCGGGCCCACGCTAGAACTTTTGGAGCTCTGCAGAGAGAAAAGGGTAAATTATGAGGTGGGTTGGTCCCTGTCAACAGTTTTACACGCGCCAACATTCGCCTCTGAGGCTAGAATGTCTGCCGTTGCTTGGCAGCACCATCAGCTGCTCCAGAATGTCTCTCTGTGATGCTGTGGTGGTGAGGTCCAGTTAAACCAGACCGACCCTGATTACCGGTTAAAGAACTTAGTCCACCTCACATTTCCCCTGGGCTCAATCCCCACCGAGGTCCAAACCGGATTTGACCTCTGATTGTCTTTGTTCTGAAGAATCACAAGTCTGAGCTTGGTATTTATCATACATCGATAAGCCATATCATTATAACCACATGGAGGTGAGGTCAGAATCTTCTGGGCCGTTCCAGCTCTGAGTGGCCACAGCGGATCATCTACTTGTCGGGGGTTCTGGGTCTACATGGATTTGGTACGTAAAGGTCGTAGGAAGGACAATGAATGAGCTGTTTGCTGAAAGGGTCCATGATGGTTCTGATAGAAAGGCGTCAGAGTGACACAGTGACATCATACAGTAAGAGGCAGGTGGTTCTGCTGTTATGGCTGATCAATTTGTTTTTCTGCAGGTTTGGGCGAGGGCAAAGTCCAATTCCCAAAAAGCCATATTTCCAAATAACTGCAGCTCAGTCTGAATAAAAGCCAAACTGAGATGTGGGGGGCTTTTCTTCCTCCTCGTATTCGGCCCCTTCAGCCTAAATATCCTCAACATGTGAGAAAGTCTGCAGGATAATTCCCATAAATCTCAGCTCTTACTCGTCAAGTGATTGCAGCGAGAGGCTCTGAGTGACGGCAGCCAGCAGGAAGGCGGGTCGCACTCGCATCATTAAGTGCCTTTCGGAACCAAAGTGTCGCCATGGCGCCAGTGAACGACTCGCACACTAGTTCTGCCTTGAACTGGCCTGAGCTTCCTCGGGCTAATCGTCTCCCTTTAGGTGATGATTGTTGTCTAAAGGCGTTTTCTCAGCCAGAGCCTCTTGATGTTTCCTCGTGAAGCTCCTGGTGGGTCGGATAGAACCGGGTTGTGGCGACCCGACTTCTCCTCACCTCCCCTCACGATTCTTCTTCTTCCTCTGTCACTCGTTTCCTTTCCACTCCATTTCATCCATCCTAGAAGTTCTCCCTCAGCCGTCTCTCCCTCTGCATCCCTGAGTGGTTCTGGGGTCAGGAGAAGTAGGCGTCGACATAACGACAGCCTTCTGTCCCAGTCTGAGGAAAAGATTCTATCTGCCAGCCTCTCTACCTTTTTCCGTCTGCCTGTCCCACGTTCTCTGCGTTGACAGTTTTTCTTTATCCGGCGGCGTAGACGGCGCCCGCCGACACTCCCCTGCTGCTGTCAGTCCTATTGTCAAGTAACGAATAGACAGGCTGTGGCGTCGATGAGGTGGAGGGAGAGGAGGGGGAACAGCCTTGGAAGTTTGCTGAGATGTTTTAGAAAGAATGTTTGGTGTAACACTCGAGGAAGAGGAGGGAAATATTGGAAAGACTTTCAAGACGATACTTTCAAGACGGATCCGAAGAAAGTGGACGAAGCAGAAGTCCAGTTGTTACGTTACATGGATGACCCTGACCTGGATGAAGGAGGATCTACGCCGAGGACAGGAAATGGAAGGAGGTTATTGGACTTGTGAGGTGGGCGGGACAAGAAAAGGGCGTCTTAAAGATGAAAGGATGCAATAAAAAGCAAAAGACGAGGGATTGAACAGTGAAAGAGCAATAAAGGTGAAAACAGGAGAGATGTTTCCCCCAGCCATGAGTTTAAAGGGAGGCAGCATGAAAGGGAAGCAGTTTATCCCCCCGGCAGCCATCTAGGACTACTTTACACCCGTAAGACTTTCCAGACAGATAAATTCAAATAATAAAAAAATAATAATAATAATTCCGAGGTGGCGTCGCTGAAAAGTCAGTTTCAAACAGAAATCTTGACTTTCACAAAGCTCAAAACTTGTGGAGGATAATTGGGGGGTGAACTTCCGGAAGTTGTCTATGCGTGGAACCTTGAGCAGCAGGGAAACTCCTCAGGTTAAAAGAGAAAGGTGTTTTGTCCAGAGGTGATGCGTGGCGAGGGCGAGCGAGCCACAACAAAATCAGCTTTGTAGCAGGTCAAAAGCTACCTGGGAGGCCCGGCGTCGTTATTTCCACAGAATTCCTGCGGAGATTTCACTTTTCTGCGGACTGCATCTGCTGCAGGCCACAGTGGGGGTCTCTCTCCTTCACCTCGCTCTCATTCTCTCCCATTCTCTCTCTCTCTCTCTCTTTCTGGCTAACCAAAGCCCCCGGGTGAAATCATTTGTGTGGCGACTCACACACTCACTCGCACAGGAGGGGGTCCTGCATGAAAGAGCTGTATGAATAACAAACCCATGAGTTCAGCCCTCCACGCCGACAATGGACGCATCACACACACACACACAGACACACACACACACACACACAAACACACACACACACACACACACACACGCACACACACACACACACACACCTACACACACACACACACACACACACGCACACACACCTACACACACACACACACACACACAAACACACACACCGCACATACACACACACACACAAACACACACAGACACACACACACACACACACCTACACACACACACAAACACACACAGACACACACACACACACCTACACACACACACAAACACACACACACACACACACCTACACACACCTACACACACACACAAACACACACACCGCACATACACACACACACACAAACACACACAGACACACACACACACACACACCTACACACACACACAAACACACACACACACACACACCTACACACACCTACACACACACACACATACGCACACACACACACACACCTACACACACACACACCGCACCTACACACACACACACACACACACAGACACCGCACCTACACACACACACACACACACACACACCTACACACACACACACACACACACCGCACCTACACACACACACACACACACACACACCTACACACACACACACACCTACACACACACACACACACCTACACACACACTGGCTTTGACCCCTCGCACAAAAGGGAAGGCATGCATTCATTAGCGCTTCCCAGAAAAGCCTTCGACTGGTGCGGCATTGTGGGCCGACCCAAGGTCCCACCGTAAATCACCTCCTCTCTCCCGGCCCATCCGGTGTCTCTCTCCATCGTATCACTCCGGCTCCTTCAGTCTTTACTCGCTGAATAACCTGCCAATGAGCAATTTATGAAAGGACTGGTGAGAGGAGAGAGGTGAAGGAATGGTTGTAAGAACTAATCAGATTACCTGACAGCATTGGTAATATTACCCCCCCCCCCCCCCCTCCTGATGGGTTTGTATTGACTGTGAGACTTTTCTGGCAGGACTCCGTCCAACGGGCTGAACTTATCAGGGGGATTGACTTTTGATTCGGTGCGAGACGTTTTGAGTCTTGTGACGGAACCGGCCGTTGAGCGGTTGGACTCGCCCTAACGGTGTCTTCTGTCCCTCTTCTGTCTCCTCACAGATCTTTCAGGTGCGTCGCACAATGGGATTCCAGAACCTCTGAAGACGAGCACAAAGGACTGAGGGGGAAGAGGAAGAATAAAGCCGAAGGAGGGGGAGAAAAAGAGGACAAAGGAGGAGGAGGAGGCCGAACTGAGGAAGGAGGGAAGATTCCTGCCCGGCGCCGAGCGAGTAGGAGAGCGAGGGAGGGAGTTTTGAAAGGAGGGATTTGCTCTATCTCTAGGGGTGCATGCTCCCCCATAAGAGCCCCCCTCCCACGTGGACATCCTTGTTTTTATATTTTTTTCTGCATCAGTGAGGGTCCGACAAAAGGCAAAGAATGAGCTACAAACAAAGTTGGGGCGGTCTCGGGCCGAGCCGGGGCCTCGATGTGAGACTCGGCAGGACTAGAGCCTTGCTGCTGGGCTTGCTTCTGGCCGTGGCGGGGTGGTTCCCCCCGCCGGTCTGTGCAGACGTGGAGATCGACGTGCTGGGAGAGACGATGACGATGGAAGCAGGTGGAGATGAAGGAGAGAGGGTCGGCAGGAGAGACGAGCTGGAGGCATCCATGCACTCCTCATTCCTCCGGGATTACCAGGAGGTGACGCAAAGTATCCGGGCGATGGACGCCGTCGCTATAGAGAAGGTGCAGACTCAGCAGAACGCGGCCGCTCCCTCTGCCTTCCCAGACTCCTCAGCAGTGGTGGGTCGGATCTTCCAGATGAAGGTGCCCAACAAGATGGAGGATGTTTACATTGGTGACATTGTCAAGGTAGGGTTAGCTCTTCATGTCTGTGTTTATACCTGGTGGTGACTATCACACAGGTATCTGATGATCTCATGGAGGCTCCACCTCAACTACGGTTGCAGTTGACGTCCTTCATGTCGGTTGGGGCTGCTGGACCTTCAGGGTCTTTGATCCCCCCTCAAACTCAAACTGCACAGAGTCTTCTTATGTCTACACTTTAAACCTGGTCCCGGGTCAGTTTGGCCTTCTAAGAGGAGAATGCTAAGCTGTGGAGCTCCAAAATATGTTTGAGGACTTTCACTCTGCACTGACCTCTAGTGGTGAGGTTCCAGAGTTCAACCAATAGAAAACCCCTCAGCTCCGCCCCCCGATCCAAGCCTTTGAAGAATCAGTACCACTTTACAATAAGACGTCCTTCATGAACGATTCATAAATAGTTTATAACTAGTTTATGTATTAGGTTGTAAACACTTTTTAAGTCATAAGTTAATGTTTATAATCAGCTTTGAACACAATCTGTCAATCTGTCAATCTGTCAGTCTGGCTCACTATTTGGCAACATCACGTTAGCAGTACAGATAACTGTGTTCATTATTTGGCAAGTCTCAGATCTTTGATACCGTTAATTTTGAATGACTTATAGCAGCTTATTAGTGATTAATGAAGTCTTTACAACTTCACTAGTCTACTACTTACAAGTCATTTACAAATTCTTAATGGGGGGGGGGTCTTATTGTGAAGTGGTACCGGACTATGTTGGTGTTGGTGTCTGAAGCTCAGTTACCCGCCCAGCTGGTGATGCTAAGGCTTGTCCCGATTTCAATTTCGTTCTTCGTGTTTTACTTTCTTGGCAATGTTTCAGGCTCCGTCGCTTATTCTTGTGCAAGAAAAATTAGTCTGGTCCTCCATTTGTCAGAATTGGGAAAGTTGCTTTTTTCTCTCCAAGGCAAAACATTTCTCAACCTAAAAAATGTGAAACACCGTTTCCAGAGCCGGTGCCCCGTCTGTCACAACATATGCATGAATGCTCGATCCATCGCCGGCGGGAGAAATCAGCAATCGGCCAATCAGAGACACTGGAGGCCGGTTACATCTCACATGTAAACAAGGGAAAACACAAAACTCGCAATTTATAACACAATTCCAATTTAATCACCGCGAGAAACTCAGCAAGTGAAGAAGCTTGCGTTAGCAGAGCGGCTAATGCAAGCGGGCGCTCGGAGCCTCGGACCCTGAAGTCCCTGAACAGAACCGATACAGAACTTATAACAGACTGAACGAGGCGTACGAAGTTTTATCTTCACGTCGAAATGTCGTAGGATCGGTTCACGGCGGGGAGGACAGTTTCATCCCAACGGCTCAGAATACATACACAATGCCAACCAGCCTTCTTGACTTCCACTGCACTCCTTCAAAGTAAGAGCACTAAAAACACGTCAATCATTATGATTTTTAAACATCAAAGGAAAAACAACTTTATTAAAATCTGTGAAGAAAATTTAAATCCCCAACCTCTAGTTATATTCCATTTATTCCCCCACACCGTCCTTTCAGTATAAAAATACCGTTATATTCATAGACGATAAGGTTTTAACGGTTTATTCGCATTAATTACATTCCACACCTCCCGCCGAATGAAACGTTGCTGCTTTGAACTACAGGACAGATTCCTCTGGGGTTGGTCAAGGCCATTTCTAGCCTTTCTGAAGTGGAAATATTAGGTACTGTACCTTTAAGGAGGGTCCGACGTGCCAGCATTTAAATATAACCACAGGAACGTGAGAGACGCCGGCGGGCGCGGGGGTCGGCGAACGGTTGCTCCAGCCGTAACGAGTCGGTTGACTCCGGATGAACTCCGAGGAGGAGCAGAAATGAGCCGTTCGGAGGAGAAATGTGGGACTGAGCGCGCTCAGAACCGGCCCCAGGCCCGGAATATCTGAAGCCATTCCCGGCAATATGGCCTTTTTTTAATTGCACTGCATTTCCCACAATGGGCCAATTTTCTATAATATATATAGCCTCATATCTGAAGCGGAGCCTCCCTGCTCTTCTCCTCCCTCTCTCCTCCCTCCTCCTCTCTAACCTCCAGCGATAACAGATTCAACTCATCCCTCTCCGCCGCTAATTGATCGCTTTGTCTACGTTTTCTTACTTTCACACGCCTCCTTATCGCCCTCACCCTCCGTCTTCCTCTCCTCCCTTCATTCCACTCCTTCCCTCCTTCAGGCTACGCCTTTAATACTGTATACTCCCTTATTTCCTGTCTTCACTGCATCTGCGCTCCATCCGTTATTTCACTTCTTTTTCTTCAACACCTCCTCTTCCTCCTCCCTCCATCCATCCACATTCTCTCCTCTTCCTCGTCTTCCCGTTATCTCCCCAATCGCATTCCTGCCTTTCGTATTCTGCGGCTCGCTTCATCTCCTCTCCCTCGTGCCTCCATGCCTTTTTTTTTTTTTGCTTTCAAGTCCTCCTCTTCCTCATCCCTCCATCTTTTTCCACCGCTGTCAAATCATGTCAGATCATATCAATCAGGATCCCCCGGCGAGGAGCGGCGTGAAAATGTTCTCGCACTTTTAACTCTGGTAATGAAGCCCGGCTCGTTCTCCCCACACAGGAGAGAGAAAGAAAATACGTTTTTGAAAAAAGAGATATTTCCACTAAATGTTTACAGATGAAAACGCCGCCGCCGCCGCCGCCGCCGCCGCCTCCTGCAGAACCTCAGCTGATTGGACCTGACTCAAAGTTGCCTCTTGCACTTGGCAGGCGCCGTGTGCGTTTTGTCCGTGAGTTTAAAAAGGAATATTGATGCGTATGTCATGTGACAGCTGATACAATATTCATGGGGTCACCTGCCCGACTCACCTAATATCACAGGGATGGGATCAAACATGGCGGCAGAGGTTAGTCCTCCGTTCCTCTACGCTCCCCCTGTCGTCACCATCCCTCTTCTCCTGCTTCTCCACCCTCTTTAATGTTGCATGCGGGTGATGTCGGAATAATCCGAAAAGTTAGTTTCCCGATGAGAAAATCTACACAATCGTTGTCAGAGGTCAGAAGAAGAGGTCAGAAGAAGAGGTCCGAAGAAGAGGTCCGAAGAAGAGGTCCGAAGAAGAGGTCCGAAGAAGAGGTCAGAAGAAGAGGTCAGAAGCTGCGGAAATTTGAAGACTTTTAAATAATGACCACAAAAGCATGCTGGAAGAAGGTTCTGGGTTCAAATCCCACCTGGGACCTTCAAGCGTGGAGTTGACGGTTACGTCTCTGAGCCGCTAAGAGTCCAAATAGCTGTCTGTAGAATAAGTGTGAATGGTGTTTGTCTCTATGCGTTGGGTCTGTGATGATGATGATGATGATGAAGATGACGCGGTGGTTGGTTCATGATTCACCCAGTCTCTCACCACGTCAGCTGGAATAGGCTCCACCACCCCCCCACCCCCTGACCTGCACAGGATAAGCAGCTCCAGAAATTGGATGGTTTCAACGGGGGCCACGTTCCAACCCTCACCTACGGTCCTGAGGTCTGGGTGGAGACCCAAAGAAGGGGGTCCGGGTCGAGCTTCGGTTCCTTCGTTTGCAGGGGAACCAGCAGGGTCGGTTTCAGGCGTCTGATTAGTTGGTTCGGTTTTCGGGGCCCGTCCAAGTGGGAAGGATTAAATATCTCACCGGATCTCCCTGGGGGGCGTCGCTGTGCCGCCATGTTGGGAATAAAATACGATTTTCCCCGTTTCTCCAAACTAATGACCAAAAATCTTTTGAAAGTTTTAGAAAACAGGATTATCCGAGGAGCACATGAATGCACCATCACCGCCCTTCTATTCCCCACCGGTCTACCCCCGCTTGTTTCTCCTCCCTCTCCCATCATACCCTTCACCTCCTCCTGTGTCTTATCCTCCTTTCTCTCACCCCTTCCATCACCTCCTCCCCCGTCTTTCGTCCCCCCGCCTCTAAACTTGCCCACAGGCTCCGAGGATGTCTGTCCAAACCTAATTATAGCGGTCACACCGTACGCTGGGGGCCTCCTATTACAGCCGATAGGACTTGACAGGGGGGCAAAGAATC
>JBBDHG010000613.1:107500-109122 GCA_037951165.1 Lophius americanus
TGTGACAAAAGGCATTAAATCAGAGATTGTCATCATGAAGTGCTCAAACAAATAATGATAGGAAGAAACATATGGATTATTACAGTAATATTCCATATTTTGGAAGCGAATCAGTTTTTCTATTCCTCATAAAATCCTCGGCTACAAAGTTAAAAAAAGCAAACATCAAAGCTTCTTCGAAGGCAAACTTTTTCACCTCGCTAACTAATAACCCGATGGTGCCGAACACGTCAACGCCTCATTTGAAGTTCCATGGATGGATCAACTCTGCATTAGCATTAGCATTAGCATCTCTGGTTGCGGAGATGCTAATAGGGGCGCTTAGTCGGGGGGTCTCCCTTATTATCCTGCCTTGGAGATCCGTCTCCTGGTTGGACCGCCCACCTTGAACAGGTCAAACGGTAGAAACCGGACCAGGCGGTATGACGGGTAGTAATAAGAACTTGAGGGGGCGACCGGGCGTCGAGGTAAAGCGGTCGTGGGTTTGATTCCCCGCCCGGCAGCTAACGTCAAATTAACCTTGAGCAGGATGCTGAGCCCCGAGTTTCTCTCTGATGATTGTTCCAGTTCTGTTTGAATGGTTCGGCCCCTACATGGTGGCCTCGTGGGTCTGGTCGTGAGGTTTGAGTGGTCAAGCAGACGAGTCCAGGTGGTTTGCCGATGCTGCCGAGGACTTGTCTCTCCAGCTACCAAACACTCTTCAACACTCTTCATCATCGTTCGGGACATGTTTGGTGTTTGTTGTTGCCGGCTTTAATGTAGTCGGTGTTGTTCGCATCGATGGATCCGGACCGTCTGGTCTCCCTCTCCTTACTCAAGTAACTCCAACCCGGACGGGCTCTCAGGTAGCACAAGCTGCCCTCATCCGATTCAGGCACTTCTTTTTCAGTGATTCTCTCTGGACTCCTGTGAGAGGAAGAGGAAGAGCGGTCTTCCTCTTATCGGACGGTCGATCAACACGTCAAAGTCATCCTCAAGACCCCAAATTTACTCCACAGGCGCGACACAGGGCTGCCTCTGGGGGTCATAGGTGTATGATTACATGTTACTGATGAAGCCACTTCTTCGTCTTCTTCGGTTGTGCTGAGGAAACTCAGTCAGTCCCTTAAAAGCACTAAGTCCGGGTTCCTAACAGATACCCTTGGGGATAATCATGATGCTGCTCCTCCTCCCAGTCGGGAGTAAGGGTTTTGTACCGGAGCTGTGTGCTAACCGCGGGTCGATCGTCGTTAGCAGCAGTATTCAGAGGAGCCTTCATCATCTTCACCTTCCTTTGAGCAACCGGCTCAACGGGGGGTTCCACCGGCTTCTTGTCAATATCTTATCGATTTCATGATTCTTCTCCTCAAGTTTAAGACTCTCTACTGTTTGGCACCTTCCTCCTCCTCTTCTCCTTCTCCTCCTCATCCTCCTCATCCTCCCCCTCCTCCGGTGCAGGAGCTTCATCCCTGCTGCCCCTCGCCTCTGGAATTTCCCTCCTCCAGTGTCTGTAGTCCTTCATCTTAACGCAATTACTCAAAAACTATTTCATGAATCATTTTCAAATTTCATCCCCACATATACCTCAGTGTGAGGAAGAACTGGATCGATTTTGGGAACAGTCATTTGCACATTTCGCCACT
>JBBDHG010000614.1:0-7500 GCA_037951165.1 Lophius americanus
GGTTCTCCGCAGGAAGGAGTTGAAGCTGCAGCCGCCGGCGTTGATGCTGCTCTCCGACTTTGGACACGCCTTCAGTTTGGACTGCATGCAGTAGATGAGACCCTCCCCCATCATGATCTACGGACGACACGGGAGACGAGAGAGGAAGATGAGACGACAGGACATATTCTGTCGTTCTGTGGGACACAAACGTTCTTTGACCCGTTTCGGGTCCTATTCAGTTTTTAAAAAATCGCCTTTATGCAGATGATACTCTGATTTATCTGGTTCATTCATTCCTTAAAATACAAAACGCTTAACTCTAACTACCCTCAACATCTCGCTGTCCACCGGTGTCTCCGGTGTCAATGTCTTAGACCCCTGGCATCCTGCTGGGACCCTCAGGTCCAGAATTTTCTTTTTGATTTTTCTCTTAGATCCGACCCTCAGTAAATTTCGAGCTGAGGTCCTTTCTGTCTTATAGAAACCTCTAGAATTTCTCTCAGTGTCCCTAGGGTCATACCAGAGGTCAGAGGTCACAGCAGAATACTCAACAGCTGTCAGATGCCCCTCTAGTTGCCCTCCACATCCATCAAACAGTGCCGGTCAGGTGGAACAAAAATCACTTGAGGGACCACGTATCTTTGGAATGGATTGTGATGTCATTGATGATGTCATCGGTGATGTCAGCATGTTTTTTTGTGACTTGGAGGGATGTCGTGTCGTACTGGGCGGGGTCGCGTTTTAACGTCTGAGTGGATTCTCGTTAGGTGAATTTGACTGAGTGATACCTGAAATTAGCTTTATGGCTAACTTTAGCTGACTCAAGTTATAATGGCTTACAATGAATAAATTAAGATGTGATAGAAGACATTAGCCAGCATGAGCAAAAATAGCTCGAATCAACCAATTGAAGGTGTGGTAACTTGAATTAGCCATCATAAGCTGTAAAAGAGGATGTTAGCTCATTTTAGCCATTTAGCCGAGACCACCACTGACAAAAATTGACTGGGTCTTACCCACTCTTCTTTGCTAGCTATGTCATATAAATCCTCTAATTCTCAATACTTCTCATTTCTGTTTTCGAAATGTTTTTGACTCTCCTCAGCCTCTAGCTTCGGTTGTTTAGCTGGCTTTAGCATTTGATGGTAGCTAACACTGTCATCAGGATCAATGAGGATTCACAAAACTTGTCAGCTTTTCTAATGGACGAATAATCGTTAGCATTGATGGCTAATTTTCCCTTCATTTTGAGAAAAAAATTCTTAAATTTGTTCTTTATATATATATATATTTTTTTTTACAGTGTAACGTTTAGCGCTTTAGCTAACTTTGTGCTGTGCTCTAAATGGTCTATACCACAGAAGAAGAACCGTCTGCTGTTAATGTCAGAGTTCTGGGATATACGGAGAGAGAGCTGTTATTGATTACTAATCCCACTAATCAGACTGATGGACGAGCGGCGGAGCCGCTGATGGCTAACGCCGGCGTGTTTATTGATGCGGGCGGCGCTTGACGGAATGCCAGGTGTACGTTTTTGTTTTTTTATCAATGCGTGCATCTATTGTGGACCGAAGAGAGGAGATTCTGTCGGAGGAGATTTTACAGCACTGCTCAGCATTTTCTACCTCCACGATGGGAATATTATCGAGAGATCAAAGCCCCGCCCCCTCCTGCACCAACGCCGATGGACTCACTGACGCCGCAGGACCCGCAAACGCCAAACTGAGCAGCATCAGCAGAGGGATGAGCTCATCGCCCGTCTCCACGTAGGGCATGGAGAGGTCACGGTCGTTACAGCGGAAGCCCACCACCGCCGGGGACAGAACATCCGTCAGCTCCAGGAAGTAGAGGGACACCAAGGAGGAGAGGACGATGGGGAGCTACGAAAAAGACAAAAGGACAAAGCGAGGAGTGACTAGATCTGAGTCTGGATCCTGGTTCTCCTGACTCCTGCAGTCTCTGGATGGTTCCGGCGTCTCCAGGATGTTGTAGAACCTTTAGCATAGCCAAACAACCGCTTCTGGCAGCGTTACTGAGGAATCTTAGCCCATACCTCGAGGAAAACCGCCTCCAGTTCTGGAACATTCCTGGGTTTTAGCTGCTGAATCCTCCTTCTGGGAGTCAGGTCATGTGACACTAGAATGTTCTTTTGGAACCAAAACGCTAGCTTTAGCTATAAGCTATTGTAGCTATGCTAACCACCCTAGAATGTTGCAAGACTTCTTCTGTTATCTTTATGCTATATTTAGATGTCAGCTACTGTAGCTATGCTAGTAGCCCTAGAATGTTATATGACTTCTTCTGCAACTATTGCGCTAGCTTTAGCTTTTAACTATTGTAACTATGCTAGCAGTTGTAGAATTTTCCAGGACTTCTTCCGGAAAAAAGATGCTAGCTTTTTTTTTTTGTCGGTACTTTTGACATGAGTGGTTGTCAAGGTTAAACGAAGAACCGAACTTCATCACAAATGCTAACTAATGCATAAGCTAGTTAGCATCTGGTAGTTTCGGCTACGGTTTGGTCAGTGAACGTGAATATTGATGACTCATCGAAACACATACCTCTACAAAATAAAAGCACGGCAGCAGCGTCATGCTGTCTTTGGGTGGTTTCTTTTTGGCTTTGTTCTTGGGGGACGTCGTCTTGGGGTGGGACCACTCACATCCTGCGGGGGTCACAGAGAGGTCAGGGAGAGATCACAGAGGGGTCACAGAGAGGTCACAGAGGGGTCACAGGGAGGTCAGAACTCATGATGAAAACACTTTTAGAGATTAGCGCATTCATAAAAGATGTAAATCTTTTATTTTGACTCTTGAGGATGGATGGAGGAGGATAAATGAGGATAAATGAATCAAATATTGATATAAGGAACAGAGGGAGGAGTTCATGTTTCAGAAACAGATCCTTCAAGTCCTGGAGGTTGTGAGGAGAGTCCAGTGTGGATCCGACCTGTTGGTCCAGAACATCCCATCGAGAAGGGATGGAACACCTAACAAGTGTCCTCCATCCATCCATCCATCCATCCTCCATCCATCCTCTATCCATCATCCATCCTCCATCATCCTCTATCAATCCTCATCCATCCTCCATCCATCCATCCTCTATCCTCCCATTTTTCCTGCCTCCATCACCAACTTGAGGACAAAAATGTTTACTTCCTGTCTACCATATCCCGCCCTCTGACAGGTCACCATGGTAACCAGACAATCCGGGTTATCCTCCAGCCGGTGAAGGAAGACCTGAGAGACATAGTTGGGAGTCAGAGAGTCTCTAGTTTTTTAATGACCGATGACCAAATCATCAGACGAGGGAAAAAGACAATCAAATCTGAGATAAAGAGACCCTCAGGGTCTTGGTCCACGTTGAAACGGGCCCTCTGGGTTCTGCTGGTGTTTCTACAGACTGCCGTCTCAGATGTCAGATTGGAATCATTAATTGTCCTTAGAGATTGCGGCTTTAGTCCACAGTCTCTAATGAGGGTCTTCATGGACTTAAGACCGAAATCTAGATCCTTTGGTGTCGTAGAAAGCTTCATCACCTCGGGTCCAGAACTCATGTTGAGTCTCTGAGGAGTCTGGACAACGTCAGACAGAACCAAACACTCTAATATTCCCATGAGCGCTGGAATGAAGGCGTTTGAAGATCAAACACTTTAAGACGACAAACAGCAGCTTCCTGTTTTTGCGCTGGTCCTGGAGGGAGCGGATCAGCGCATACTGGGTCGGGAGGTTTTCCACTTCAGCTAAAGCAGATCAGGCAGACCGACTCCAGCTAACAGCGCTAACGTTAGCCTGCAAACATCACGCCGTGTCTGCGGTTCTGTAGCCCGCGGCCGTCAAACGCCGTGCGCCAGAGTCTCAGTTTCCCCTTTCATGTCCTGTTTTTATAGTTCCTTTTAAAATTGTTTTTGCCTTGTGTTTGAATTTTGATGGTTGCGGTGAGGAAGGAAATTGTTTTTTAAATAGTTTTTACTGAATATCCTGTTTTTATAGTTCCGGTTTTAGGAGGTCAGTATGGGTGTTTTTAACTCTGTGATAGTTTTTATGTTTGAAAAGTGCTATAAAAACAAAGTTTGATTGATTGGATCCCCTTCTTGGTGGTAAATGAATTTGGTGATTTCTGTTTCCTGTTGACTCCTGTGACTTCCTGTTTTTTGTTTTGCCTTTTTCTGTCTTCTGTCCCTGTTTTATACTTCCTCCTTCTTTGTCTTTCCTGAAGCCGATTCCATGACAGGAAACTTTTTTTTGTCATGACAAAAAGGAGTTTAGAAAAAAACTATTTTTCAAAAAGAAAAAACGTTTCTGTTTTTAGCTGAAAACGGTGTCGTGTAAACGCCTCCTGAATCCCCTGCAGGTGTGAACGCTTGACTTTTTCCAATGTCAGCTGGGATTGGCTCCATCCCCCCACCACCCTGACCAGGATTGAGAAAATGCATGAACGGATTATTTTTGGACTCGTTTGTTCAGGTTTCATGGATTTTGGTTCTCCTGCCTTTTATTCGGGTTAATTTTTATCGGGTTCTCTGGAATCTGCATTAACGTCGTATCCCTCGAACCGGACGAAAGAGAATAAATACATAAATCCGTGACATTTCTGCAGCAGAACATTCCCCTGATTTTTAGCCGTTGATATTTAACTTTTAAAGGTTTTACACAACTTTGAACGTCTGACTATAAAAGTCTTCAACCATCAGTTTCAGCCGCTGCTCATCCTAATACAAATACATTTAAAATACAAAAACTTTTAAACGTAAACTGTTTTTTTCTTTAAGGTATATTTTCCTCCTCCTGGATAAAAACACTTCAACCATCAGTTTTATTTCTAATAATGTTCATTTCATTTCTGGTAAACCTCAGAATTTCCATCTTATAGTTGGTATTTTTTGTTTATTAGCTCTGGGTTCTGCTGCTCGGAACCATCAGCGGAGGAGCTGCTGCTGGCAGAACTCACCTCTGTCCCGGGGGCTCCGTGAATTCACCGAGTCCCGTCGCCCCCTTCCCCCCCGGCGTGGTCGCGCGTGCTGCTCCAGTTTTGCGGTCCCGTTAGTCCATCCCTCCAGAGTCCAGAACCACCCTGAATCCAGAATCCGCCCCCTCCCGCCCCGTGAACCCAGAACTCCCAGTGATGAAGATAACGCTCCGGTCCGGATGAGCGGAGGAGGCTGGAGCCGGAGGACGGGGGTGAGGAGGAGGAGAGGAAGGCTGCTGATGGAGAAGAGACGCTCCTTCTTCTTCCTGGAGAGATCCACGTGCGTCCCTCCCTCCCCCCGTCAGGTCCACCTGACCCTCCTAACTAGATAAATACCAAACATTATACCCCAAAAATAATCCTTGGCTTTTCAGAGTCCGGCTCCTCAGCGCGCACACGCGCGCACACAAAGGCTGTGGAGGAGGAGGAGAAGGAGGAGGAGGAGGAGGAGGAGGAGGAGGAGAGAGGGGGTGTGTGTGCATGGGGAGGAGAGTGTGTGTGCGCTCTGTGGTGGGGGAGGAGACAGTCTGGTCTCTCCTTCTTGCTGAATTCCAGTTTGGGAAGACAAAAGGTTTTGGAATGTGGGTGCGCACGTTCTGCGCATGTGTGCATAAAAGCCAGTGGGCGGAGCTATCGTAGATCTAATTAGAGCATCGGGCGTCCGAGCACCGCTGGGTCGGTGTGTGTGTGTGTGTGTTTGTGTGTGCGCGTGACTGTGTGTGTGTGTGTGTGTGTCTTTGTTTAGTGGGCAGGGTGGGGCCGCTCTGGGTTCCAGAGGCACCGTCTCAGATCCCCTAGATCCACCATGAGGTCCTCGTCCTGCTCTGACTCATCATGGATGACTGCAGATACTGACGCCACGTGCACGTGCACGTGCGCGCGCACACGATGAAGACATCAATCCTCCTCACTTCTCTCATGTCACTCAGTTTGATGCGTTCAGGGACACTGGTAACTCTGATGGTGGGCACATCCTGGGTGGGTGGGTGTCTGCAGAGAACTGACCACTAAAGTTATCTTACCCCCCCCCGGCCCCCCAATTATCTACCTAGTGTCTAATTAGCTTACAAATGAGGTTGTAAACACTTTATAAGTCATCAGTCAACATCTATAAACAGTTTCTGAATTGATCAATCTGGGTCACTATTTGGCAACATCCAGTTAGCAGCACAGATAGGTGGGCACACTATTTGGCAAACATCAGGTGTCTGATCATATTTCTGTCTAATCAGTTACAGCTGTAAACTATCTACACGCCGTTTATAAATCCCTTATTTTAGATTTATTAAATACAAAGATCAACCAACCTTCAACCTCCTCGGCGTCCCATTGGTTGCCGCTGTGAGTCACATGATCTACTGGGAGTAAGGAGGAAGAAGAGGAGAGTCTACCGACGCTAGCAGCGTTTCAGCTACATTTCTACGAAGTTTATATCAAACAGCTTATTATTAAAACATTTTAGAAACATGCCGGATGTTCCGTGAAGGAGCGCCACAGGGATCTGTGTTCGGACCTTTTCCTTTATTAAATCAGACTCCCTGGAAGAAGTTCTTATAGTTCTGTTGGTCGGTATGCCGATGACGCCGTTACGTACGTCTGACTTCAACAGAATTAAGGTTAGTGAGTCTCTGAGTCACATGATCTGGTGAAGGTGAGGAAGAGGAAGAGGAAGAGGAGACTAACCTGTGTGGTTCTGAACAGGTTGATAGAAGCCCGTCGGATCAGCTGTGGGCTGAGTTTCGGCGCTGACCCACTTCCAAACGTCTCAAACTCATTCACATATTTGCAGACTGGATACCCCCCCCCCCCCCCCCCTGCCTCCTGCTCGCTGCTGGATGAATGGGGGGCGCCACATTTAGTGTTGATCCCGTCTTCGGTTGCCAGGGAGTCTCTCTGGTTCTCATGGGGTTCTAAATCGTCTGCAAGGACCCCCCCTCCCCCCCCCCCCCCCCCCCACCCCCCCCCCCCCTCCTCCACCTCCTCCTCCACCTCCTCTTGCTCCTCACCCACCAATAATACCCAAGGGTTGGTCACAGCTGGTACGAGCTAATAAAGTCATTTCTCACAGACGGGCTCCCATCTACCTACGAGACAAAGCCTCCAGAGAGGGAGGGGGGTGGGGGTGAGGTGGAGGTGGGGGTGGAGGTGGAGAAACAGCCCTTTGTGCTCCTCTCTGTGGGTGAATCTGCAGCTACAGCATCACCGAGACCCCCGCAACCGGAGCACGAGCATCCACAGCTGGATGGTAATTGATAGCCAGAGGAGGGGGCGCTGGGGGGGGGGGGGTCTTGATTCCTAAGTTTGATTAAAATTCTTTTTGTGCATATGTGACCCAGTTAGGTCTCCTCAGCCAAACGCCGACCCGCTCCAGATCCACGTGAGGATTTGTGTCTGCGTGATGAAGACGCCCCCACACCGACATCATCATCGGCGTGTTGATGCAGAGACAGACTCAGGTCCACGAGGGACGAGGGACGAGCGATGAAGGATGAAGGATGAATGATGTGGGGGGGGGGGGGGGGGGGGGGGTACAGGGGTCTGACGGGGGTC
>JBBDHG010000614.1:12500-22500 GCA_037951165.1 Lophius americanus
GCAGTGCCTCTCCGAAGACCTTTTGAGAACACCAGTTTAAGACAATCCACTTTTTTTTTTGGATTTGTCCGTGATAAGAAGTAGAAGGCCTCGTCTTTGTGTCGCAGAGGTGTTGCTGGTTTAAGCACCTGTCCTGCACCGAGAAGCTCACGGGTTCAAATCCCATCAGTACTTCTCTGTGGTCATGCCATGGCACCATTTTCAGAAAATCGAAATCTTTTTGATTTGATAAACTTCGGAAAGACTCCTTCTTACGTTGACGTTATTTGTTAGTTTAAGAGTCTGTCTCGTTAACAGAAGCTCATGGGTTCAAATCCCAGACGTGATTTTTTGTAGTTTTATGTCATTGCACTATTTTCAGAGAATCACAACTTTCTTTGATTTGTCACATGATAAACCTCGGAAAGACATGCTGGGTGAAGCACCTGTTTCCTAAACAAGAGATCTTGGGTTCACATCCCAGTGTTGCCAAGCCCCGCCCCTTATCCTGAAGAAGAGTATACAGGAAGTCAAAGTAACCTTTTTAAGGCCCGTCTGTTTTGACCTGATCCGTCTGCTATCAACCGGGTCGGTGTTTGTTCATGTCTCTGTCAAACTATTAGAGAAGCTTTGAACCGGCATTGCGCCGTATCATGGGGTCTAGACCACGTCTACCTGACTGATGGGGGGGTCTGGGGTTATTACCCCCCTCTGAGCTCATTAAGACCTTAAAAGTCTTTAGGTGAGACTATTTAAAGGCATCAAGACATTCAAGCTAACGGCGCTGTAGCTTAGCTGGTAAAGCGCCTGTCTCGTAAACAGGAGATCCTGGGTTCAAATCCCAGCGGTGCCTTTCTGGAGTACTTTTGTCATCTGCCACTTCCAGACAATTCTAAACTGTTTTGATTTGTCATCTGACAAACTTTGTTAAGGTGTTAAATTGTTGCCCATGGCATAGTTGGTAAAAGTACCTGCAGGAGGTACAGGGTTCAAATCCCAGTGGTACCTCTGTGTAGTTTTTATGCTATTATACTGTTTTCAGATAATTCAAATCTGTTTTATTTGTCACATACTCATTTTTGGAAAGTAGTTGGTTTTGATGGTTAAAGGGACGTTAAGCTAACAGGAGCTCCTGGGTTCGAATCCCAACAACTCTTTGCAGTAGTGTTTAGAACACTGCCCTGTTTTTAGACAATTTAAAGCATTTGTTTTGTCTCCTGAGTGACGACAGAGGCGCTGTAGCTTAGCTGGTCAAAGCGCCTGTCTCGTAAACAGGAGATCCTGGGTTCGAATCCCAGCAGTGCCTCTCTGAAGACCTTTTTAGAGCACCAGTTTAAGACAATCCTCTTTTTTTTGGATTTGTCCGTGATAAGAACTAGAACGCCTCGTCTTTGTGGCGCAGAGGTGTTGTTGGTTTAAGCACCTGTCCTGCACACAGGAGATCATGGGTTCGAATCCCAGCAGTGCCTGTGTTTCTAACTTTCACAGCCATGTTTTGGTCATAGTTATTACTTTATTTATGCAAGTATCTGATAAAACTTTTGGAGACGTAGGATTCGAGTCAATACGTTAGACTTTGGGGACAATCTGGATCACTGGAGGCCCACAATGCACTGCTGCAGATTTGCTGTATGCCCAAGTAAGAGGAGGAGATCTGCACCTGCAGCTCTCCACCAGCAGGGGGCCCCAGGCTGCTGCGGAGTCGAGCTCCGCTTTAGGTTTGTTTAGAAAAGGAAGGTTTGCTACGGGGAGATTTAATTTCACGCCATTATAGAGAAAAGAAAAACTATTATTCACTTCATTATGACATAAATGGAAACATGTCGTCGGCGCTGATGTTTCCTCCCGTTTCTAATTTGACATTTTGGAAACGTTAGTTTTCCCGCGGAGTCCTCTGAGGACGTCGATAAGCGTCTGCACCAGAAACACATTAAAGCAGATCTAATGAGTTAATTAGAGTTTGAGACGACGGCGGTCGATGATGCTGCTGAGACGGAGAGTCAAAACCCAAAATGTCAGAGTCGTTACAGCAGAAGTGAAATAAATGGGATTAAGGTGGAGAACGGTTCTTTACTTTTCCTCCAGGCCCGTCAGCTCCTTCCCCACGTCCTCGTAGGTGGTGTGCAGGGCTCGGTGGATTTTCTTGGAGGAGGAGAAGAAGAAGAGGAGGAGAGAAGAAGAAGAGGAGGAGGAGAGAAGAAGGAGGGGAGGTTAGTGAGGATGGTTGAGAGAAGATCTGACAGCTGCTCCTCCTGCATCATCCGGACGATGATGGAATCAGATGAATCTGAGAAGGTGAGTCGGCTGGCTGTGATCCATCTGCTGCGTCTGGAGGACCTGCAGCATCCATCCGTCATCCATCCATTCATCCACCTACCATCCGTCATCCATCCATTCATCATCCATCCATTCATCCACCTACCATCAATCCATTCATCCATCTATAAACACACACATCCATCCATCCATCCATCCATCAATCCATTCATCCATCCATCCATCCATTCATCCATCCATCCATTCATCCATCCATCATCCATCCATTCATCAATCATCCATCCATTCATCCATCATCCATCCATCCATCCATCCATCATCCATCCATTCATCCATCATCCATCCATCCATCAATGCATCAATTGTATTTATTCTTATTCTTTCAATATTGAATATTGTTAAAATTCAATATTCAAATTGGTATAAAAACAAAGTCCATAATTATCATATCATAATATATTTATAATAAAAATAAAGCACTGAATTTGACATTTGATATCATCATTTTTAACATTGAACCTGTTTCCACCAGCAGAGGGCGGCAGTGAGCTGTAGGTTCAATTACTGCTACTGGAAGGACACAACGACAGTGAATGTGTGTGTGTGTGTGAGTGTGTATGAGTGTGTATGAGTGTGTGCGTGAGTGTGTATGAGTGTGTATGTATGCGTGCGTGAGTGTGTATGAGTGTGTGTGTGTGTGAGTGTGTATGAAGAAAGAAAGAAGAAACAATCCTTTATTAGTCACATAGAGTCATACACAGTACAACATAGTGAAATTACTTCTCTGCATTTGACCCATCCCTGAGGGAGCATTTGGCAGCCCCTCGTGGAGCGCCCGGGGAGCTAAGGATTCAGGGTCTTGCTCAAGGACCCTACGACAAGTAGACCCTGGTGGGATTCGAACCGGCTACCTTCCGATCTTCTGATTGGGAGAAGGCCGCTCTACCCACTGAGCCACAGCCGCCCCATGAGTGTGTGTGTGAGTGTGTGTGTGAGTGTGTGTGTGAGTGTGTGTGTGAGTGTGTATGAGTGTGTGTGTATGCGTTCGTGAGTGTGTATGAGTGTGTGTGTGTGTGAGTGTGTATGAGTGTCTATGAGTGTGTATGCGTGTGTGTGAGTGTGTATGAGTGTGTATGAGTGTGTATGAGTGTGTGTGTGTGTGTATGAGTGTGTGTGTGTGTGTATGTGTGTGTATGAGTGTGTGTGAGTGTGTATGAGTGTGTGTGTATGCGTGCGTGAGTGTGTATGAGTGTCTGTGTGTGAGTGCGTTGCTTGATTCTAGACACTCACACACACACACACACACACACACACACACACACACACACACACACACGCACACACACACACACACACACACACACACACACACACACACACAGCATATATTTACCCACCTGGCTGGTGTGTAACCAGTACTGCAGCTGGTGTGTGCGCCGCAGACGCGGGATGACCAGGTGGTAGAAGGTGTGTTCACCTGCCAAAGTCAGCAGGGCTCCGCCCACCCCCATGCAGAGGAGCACGAAGAGGCCTGAGAAGTGTTGGATCCCCATCTGGAGCGTCTGAGACGGAGAAGAGAGGAGCAGAGAGGAGCAGAGAGGAGAAGAGAGGAGCAGAGAGGAGCAGAGAGGAGAAGAGAGGAGCAGAGAGGAGAAGAGAGGAGCAGAGAGGAGCAGGGAGGAGCAGAGAGGAGCAGAGAGGCAGACGACCATTATTATCTTTATTTAGTTTGTCCTTTCCCCTCCTGGGTCTCTAGACCACCTGGTCTGAACCCGGACCAATGAGGTCTCACCTGGACTCACAGCAAAACCCCCTCCCACCGGAGAGACACCACATGCCGTAGAAAGCTCTACGGCAGCTAGCCTAGCTCCGGTAGCTAACAGCTAAAGCTAGCATCCTGGTTCTGGAAAAAGTCTTGGAAGATTCCAGAGCGGCTATAGTAGCTAGAGCAGCAAAACGCTGAAGCTAGCGTCATGGTTACCTTAGAAGGCCGCTAACATTGTAGAGCGGCTATCGTAGCTACAGTAGTTAACAGCTAAAGCTAGCATCATGGTTACAGAATAACTACCTGAACATTCTAGAGCAGTTATGAAAGTACAGCACTTAATAATTAACGCTAGCGTGTTGGTTTCAGAAGAAATCCTGGAACAATCTGAGGGCAAATATCGTAGCTAATAGCTATGGCTAGCATCTCGGTTCCAGAAGAAGTCCGAGAACATTCTAGGGCAGCTATCATAGTCAAAGTAGCTAACAGCTAAAACTAGCGTCATGGTTCCAGACGACGTTCTGGAACACTTAAGAGCAGCTATATCTAGGCTAGCTTAGCTACAGTGCTAACAGCCTTGTAAGGGATTCTAGAGCAGCATGTAAATCCAGGAGTCCCTTTTATCTGCTGCTGTGAGATCTCTAAACTATTATTCTGAGTCTTGCTCTTTTTTCCGCTAACAGCTGCTAAACAGTAGCTTGAGCTAATGACGCTAATCTGTAATGATGGTTCATTCTGGTTGTGCGAGAAGCGGCTGTTACCGTGGAGACGGGACAAATGGAGGTAATGTTATCGTCTTTATGGGTCTGGAGGATTGGATCTGTCCTCGCCCCCCTCTCTCTGCTAATTACCCCCCCCCCCCCCCCGCCGCCCCCCGCCGTTGTCTGAGAGCGACCCACTCCAGCGGATCCAGGGATGAGGAGACACGAGGTCCTGATGAAGGCTGAAGTTCAGGTTCTGGTTTCAGCGGAGGAATCACATTTATTGCTCCACAACCGTTTGGGTTTACATCTAAATCTAAATACCCTGGACCCAAACTCCAGCACCTCACTCCAGCACCTCACTCCAGCACCTCACTCCAGACCCTCACTCCAGCATCTCACTCCAGCACCTCACTCCAGCCCCTCACTCCAGCATCTCACTCCAGCACCTCACTCCAGCCCCTCACTCCAGCATCTCACTCCAGCACCTCACTCCAGCACCTCACTCCAGCACCTCACTCCAGCACCTCACTCCAGCCCCTCACTCCAGCACCTCACTCCAGCCCCTCACTCCAGCCCCCTCACTCCAGCCCCTCACTCCAGCACCTCACTCCAGCACCTCACTCCAGCCCCTCACTCCAGCCCCTCACTCCAGCCCCTCACTCCAGCACCTCACTCCAGCACCTCACTCCAGCCCCTCACTCCAGCACCTCACTCCAGCATCTCACTCCAGCCCCTCACTCCAGCCCCTCACTCCAGCCCCTCACTCCAGCCCCTCACTCCAGCACCTCACTCCAGCCCCTCACTCCAGCCCCTCACTCCAGCACCTCACTCCAGCCCCTCACTCCAGCCCCTCACTCCAGCCCCTCACTCCAGCACCTCACTCCAGCCCCTCACTCCAGCCCCTCACTCCAGCCCCCAGACTCCGCCACAAACGGGTCACAGCTCTGGTGCCGGTCCCAAGCCCGGATAAATGGGGGACGGTTTACGCAAGGAAGGGTGTCCCCTTATCACTGGTACGGTCCACGGGGGAAAACAGTCCAGGTTCACACAGTAAACAGTCCAGGTTCACCCAGTAAACAGTCCAGGTTCACACAGAGAAACAGTCCAGGTTCACACAGTGAACCAGTCCAGGTTCACACAGAGAAACAGTCCAGGTTCACACAGAGAAACAGTCCAGGTTCACA
The DNA here is from genome assembly GCA_037951165.1 of Lophius americanus. Taxonomy (NCBI): domain Eukaryota; kingdom Metazoa; phylum Chordata; class Actinopteri; order Lophiiformes; family Lophiidae; genus Lophius; species Lophius americanus. The sequence continues at coordinate 18,410 of JBBDHG010000614.1, forward strand.
CAGAGAAACAGTCCAGGTTCACACAGTGAAACATTCCAGGTTCACAGAGAGAAACAGTCCAGGTTCACACAGTGAAACATTCCAGGTTCACACAGAGAAACAGTCCAGGTTCACACAGTGAAACATTCCAGGTTCACACAGAGAAACAGTCCAGGTTCATACAGAGAAACAGTCCAGGTTCACACAGTGAAACAGTCCAGGTTCATACAGAGAAACAGTCCAGGTTCATACAGTGAAACAGTCCAGGTTCATACAGTGAAACAGTCCAGGTGTTTGACCTTTAATGTCAGAGGATTGTTTGTTGAATTGTGGTGAAAAGACGTCTTAATAAAATAAAACTGAACTCGGTCCGTTGGAGTTTATGATCGTCTGTCTGAAGGTTTGAGGTCGATGTTTCCTTCCTGTCCTGAAGAAGAACTTTATAGACCCATTCAGAGAGAACACATCCACAACCTCTCCCTCCCTCCCTCCCTCCCTCTCTTTGTCTCTCTCCCTCCCTCCCTCCCTCTCTCTCTCTCTCCCTCTCTTTCTCTCTCTCTCGCTCCCTCCTTCTCTCTCTCTCCCCCTCCTTCTCTCTCTCACTTTATCTCTCTCTCTCCCTCCCTCCCTCCCTCTCTCTCTCTCTCTCTCTCTCTCTCTCGCTCCCTCCTTCTCTCTCTCTCCCCCTCCTTCTCTCTCTCACTTTATCTCTCTCTCTCCCTCCCTCCCTCTCTCTCTCTCTCTCTCTCTCTCTCTCTCTCCCTCCATCCCTCTCTCTCTTTGTCTCTCTTTCTCTCTCTTCGTCAGTCTTTCTCCCTCATTCGCTCTCATTCTCTCTCTCTTTCTCTCTCCCCCTCTCTCTCTCATCTCTCTCTCTCTCATCTCTCTCTCCCTCCCCCTCTTTCTCTCTCCCCCTCTCTCTCTCTCCCCCTCTCTCTCCCCCTCTCTCTCTCTCCCCCTCTCTCCCCCCCCTCTCTCTCTCTCGCCCACGACTTACCTCGGTGACTGCAAACACCCTCTTCCCACAGGGCACCACCTTGTACCATTTGTGGTGCAGCATGTCCATGAAGCCGTCGGACTTGTAGCGACTCACAAACTCGGACACGTTCCGGGTCAGAGGAGAACCCTGGGGCAGACCGATGCCGTAGCCTGGAAGAGGAGAAGGGGAGGTGAGTAACCGGGTCGGAGCGGCAGCCGCGCCTCAGGAGGAGAGCGGCTAAAAGGAATCGCGGCCAGAGGCCAGATGCACTCTGGGAGAAACGAGGTTGTCTCAAAGCTACGTCATAAACACCTCATGCTGTTTTCACCATACGAGTCCAGAAAGCCTTCACCAGAACCCGCCTCTAGGGCGTCCGTCCTGTGGAAGACAGCACTGGTGTGTCCTTAAGGTCGGCTGTCCTTCGTCTGACACGAGAACAAAACATGAGGAAGACCCATCCTGGATGAAGAGCTACTGACCAAACGTGTGGAGGTTCAAGATCCACACGTGTCCTGTGGACGAAATGTCCTCAAAGGTCCCTCTAGTGGACAGAACCTTACAACTTATCGTCTGAGGTGTCCCTCTAGTGGACAGAACCTTACAAATGATTGTCTAAGGTGTCCCTCTAGTGGACAGAACCTTACAAATGATTGTCTAAGGTGTCCCTCTAGTGGACAGAACCGTACAAATTATCGTCTAAGGTGTCCCTCTAGTGGACAGAACCTTACAAGTTATCGTCTAAGGTGTCCCTCTAGTGGACAGAACCTTACAAATGATCGTCTAAGGTGTCCCTCTAGTGGACAGAACCTTACAAATGATTGTCTAAGGTGTCCCTCTAGTGGACAGAACCGTACAAATTATCGTCTAAGGTGTCCCTCTAGTGGACAGAACCTTACAAGTTATCGTCTGAGGTGTCCCTCTAGTGGACAGAACCTTACAAATGATCGTCTAAGGTGTCCCTCTAGTGGACAGAACCTTACAAGTTATCGTCTGAGGTGTCCCTCTAGTGGACAGAACCTTACAAATGATTGTCTAAGGTGTCCCTCTAGTGGACAGAACCTTACAAGTTATCGTCTAAGGTGTCCCTCTAGTGGACAGAACCTTACAAGTTATCGTCTAAGGTGTCCCTCTAGTGGACAGAACCTTACAAATGATCGTCTAAGGTGTCCCTCTAGTGGACAGAACCTTACAAATGATCGTCTGAGGTGTCCCTCTAGTGGACAGAACCTTACAAATGATCGTCTAAGGTGTCCCTCTAGTGGACAGAACCTTACAAATGATCGTCTAAGGTGTCCCTCTAGTGGACAGAACCTTACAAATGATCGTCTAAGGTGTCCCTCTAGTGGACAGAACCTTACAAGTTATCGTCTAAGGTGTCCCTCTAGTGGACAGAACCTTACAAATGATCGTCTGAGGTGTCCCTCTAGTGGACAGAACCTTACAACTTATCGTCTGAGGTGTCCCTCTAGTGGACAGAACCTTACAAATGATCGTCTAAGGTGTCCCTCTAGTGGACAGAACCTTACAAATGATCGTCTAAGGTGTCCCTCTAGTGGACAGAACCTTACAAATGATCGTCTAAGGTGTCCCTCTAGTGGACAGAACCTTACAAATGATCGTCTAAGGTGTCCCTCTAGTGGACAGAACCTTACAAGTTATCGTCTAAGGTGTCCCTCTAGTGGACAGAACCTTACAAATGATCGTCTGAGGTGTCCCTCTAGTGGACAGAACCTTACAAATGATTGTCTAAGGTGTCCCTCTAGTGGACAGAACCTTACAAGTTATCGTCTAAGGTGTCCCTCTAGTGGACAGAACCTTACAAGTTATCGTCTAAGGTGTCCCTCTAGTGGACAGAACCTTACAAGTTATCGTCTAAGGTGTCCCTCTAGTGGACAGAACCTTACAAGTTATCGTCTAAGGTGTCCCTCTAGTGGACAGAACCTTACAAGTTATCGTCTAAGGTGTCCCTCTAGTGGACAGAACCTTACAAATTGTCCTCTAAGGAGACGATCCTCGGGGACCAGTGTCTTCATCACGGACCACACCTCCGTCATTCCCTTTCCTCCCACCCACGCCTGTCAGATATGGGCCTGGTGTTTTGGACCGCCAACATGTGGTCCGGTCCAGATTTGGACTGGAACCAAGTTCTGCTCCACCCGTCTCCGCGGGCGAGACGGAAACATGTTCTTATTTCACTGCGCTGGCTGCGGACAATCCCACTTCCTGGCGGCGCCGTCGCCCCGCGGCGTTCTGTCGGTGAAATGTAAATTGCTTGAGTGTAAACGAAAACACGGCGAGGGAGGAGGCGATCCGCCGGCGCCGTCTGTCCTCAGACGACTCCAGCTTCAGGAAGAGAGACGACGTTTTAAAAAGACTTTTGGACACGAGGCTCCGTTCGGTTCTTATCCTTCATTAATAACCTCATTTGGGTTTTTTTTCTCCCTTGATTATTTTCTCGTGTCTCCATCAGCGCCGCGCCCCGAGGGCCGCCTCACGATTATTAAGAGGTAGACTTCACGCCGGCGCCGCCATCAAACTGTTTTATTCTAGACTTCCTGTCACTTTTATGAGGCTGGAATGATTCAAAGCAGGACGAGGAGAGAAGATCGTTCCTCTCCAGCGGTTCTGATAGAAAACATCCACACGGCGCCGGGAATGACGAGACCTCCTCCTCTGACCCTTAAGAGTCCGTGATCCCTCCCACCGGTATCAGAACCTCCTCACAGACCCGGGAAACCCAGGCTCCTACAGAGGCTGGTTGAGTTTGGTTGGTTGGATGGTTGGTTAGATGGTTGTTTTTTTGGTTGTTTGGATGGTTGTTTTTTTGGTTGGTTGATTTGGTTGGTTGGATGGTTGATTTGGTTGGTTGGATGATTTTGGTTGTTTGCATGGTTGAGTTGGTTGGTTGGATGATTTGGTTGGTTGGATGATTTGGTTGGTTGGATGGTTGAGTTGGGTGGTTTGATGATTTGGTTGGTTGGATGATTTGGTTGGTTGGATGGTTGTTTTTTCGGTTGGTTGGATGGTTGAGTTGGTTGGATGATTTGGTTGGTTGGATGGTTGAGTTGGGTGGTTTGATGATTTGGTTGGTTGGATGATTTGGTTGGTTGGATGGTTGTTTTTTCGGTTGGTT
>JBBDHG010000614.1:27500-37500 GCA_037951165.1 Lophius americanus
CTCTGTGGTTGTAGTGATTTGGCTGTAGTGCCTCTGTGGTTGTAATGATTTGGCTGTAGTGCCTCTGTGGTTGTAATGATTTGGCTATAATGCCTCTGTGGTTGTAGTGATTTGGCTGTAGTGCCTCTGTAGTTGTAATGATTTGGCTGTAGTCCCTCTGTGGTTGTAGTGATTTGGCTGTAGTGCCTCTGTGATTGTAATGATTTGGCTGTAGTGCCTCTGTGGTTGTAATGATTTGGCTGTAGTGCCTCTGTGGTTGTAATGATTTTGCTGTAGTGCCTTTGTGGTTGTAATGATTTGGCTGTAGTGCCTCCGTGAGGAGGAGAGGGGAGGCAGAGTATAAAAGGAACCCAGAAGCCCGTCTGACTTTGGGTTCGAGGTCAAACGCTTTGAAAGTCTAATAAAAATGTTCTGGCAGTGACCGGATCCACCGGATCCACCGGATCCACCGGATCCTCCAGATCTGACTGGAATCCAGCTGAACAGAACCTCCGGAGAACGCAGAGGCAGACTTTTATTGGAGCGGAGACATAAATACTTTTACCGGGTCATAATTTCACAAAAGGAGGAAGGAAAATAACTCGCCGTCAGTGGGAGGAGCCTAAGTTCTTATTACCGCCGTGACTAAGTAACGAGGCGCGTCATTTATTAATCTCTTATTATTCTATTAAACGACGGCTTCTTTTACAAAAGTCCCGGTACCGCCTCCTGAAGAAAAGCTGCAGGGGAATCTTAGCCGCCTCAGCAGAACTTTGAGCTGCGGTAATTTATAACGGGTCTTCAGAACCTTTTTAATTGTCTTCTTTCTCTTTGCCTCTCGGATCTTTTTTCATTTTTTAAATCCTTTTCTCTGGTTTTTTCATTCGGTTCACTTGTTCAGTCGGTGGGCTGCTTTCACTCAGTCGACCCCCCAGGGATGAACAAGAACGCTGTTTGAACTTCAACCCCAACATCTACAGCCCCCCTTCACACGCCACCGTCAAGGTGGTCCGGACGCCTTATGGAGGCATGTGGGGCGTTTTGTCCTCTGGAGGGACACCGTAGTAACTAGTAGTAGTTAGTTACTAGTAGTAGTTAGCAGCTAGTAGCAGTTAGTAACTAGTAGAAGTTAGTTACTAGTAGTAGTTAGTTACTAGTAGAAGTTAGCAGCTAGTAGCAGTTAGTTACTAGTAATAGTTAGTAACTAGTAGCAGTTAGTTACTAGTAGCAGTTAGTTACTAGTAGAAGTTAGCAGCTAGTAGCAGTTAGTTACTAGTAATAGTTAGTAACTAGTAGCAGTTAGTTACTAGTAGCAGTTAGTTACTAGTAGAAGTTAGCAGCTAGTAGCAGTTAGTTAATAGTAATAGTTAGTAACTAGTAGCAGTTAGTTACTAGTAGCAGTTAGTTACTAGTAGTAGTTAGCAGCTAGTAGCAGTTAGTTACTAGTAATAGTTAGTTACTAGTAGCAGTTAGTTACTAGTAGTAGTTAGTTACTAGTAGTAGTTAGTTACTAGTAGCAGTTAGTTACTAGTAGCAGTTAGTTACTAGTAGCAGTTAGTTACTAGTAGTAGTTAGTTACTAGTAGCAGTTAGTTACTAGTAGCAGTTAGTTACTAGTAGCAGTTAGTTACTAGTAGCAGTTAGTTACTAGTAATAGTTGTGTCATCTGCATAAAACACAGAACCGATCCGTCTAAGATCAGGGGACAAAACGGTCAAGATCAAAGAAAAGATCAAAGTCGTGATATTCATACCTGTGGTACGTTTTCATAATGTTCTTGTGTGTGTGTGTGTGTGTGTGTGTGTGTGTGTGCGTGTGTGTGTGTGAGACAGTGTGTGTGTGTGTGTGTGAGACAGTGTGTGTGTGTGTGTGTGTCAGACAGTGTGTGTGAGACAGTGTGTATGTGGGTGTGTGTGTGAGACAGTGTGTGTGTGTGTGTGTGAGACAGTGTGTGTGTGTGTGTGACAGTGTGTGTGTGTGTGTGTGTACCTTCAATGGCGAACGGTTTCCCCACAGTGAGCAGTTTGCATTCGGCGTCGATAGAAACCTCAAAGTCCAGCAGCGCCTTGTCCATGATGAACGCGTCCAGGGCCGGAGGATCTGTCCTTCAGCGACGACACACACACACACACACACACACACACACACACACACACACACACACACACACACACACACACACACACACACACACACACACACACACACACACACACACACACACACACACACACACACAAGCTTTGATTAAAACCCAGCAGTGACGCCTCATTCATCACCGACGCAGCGGACGCCATCAGGATGGAGGCGGGTCTTGTCTCCAGGTGGGTGGAGGTGGACGTCGGCTCCAGTTCCATCCATCATGTTTGGTGTTTGGATCAACAACTCATGAATTGTTTAATAGGAAGTCTCTTCCTGTCCCTCAGAGGAAGGACCGTCTCTGACTCCGTGGACCGTCTTCCTGGTTCACGTGTCTCCGGGGGGACGCTCTGTCTTCCAGTGGGTTTTTTTCTCTCTCAGACACGAGAGCAGTTCTGGGGTCAGTGGTTCTGCCAGTACAGTACTTCAGAGCATCGCTCCGCTTCTCTGCACCGCTGCCTCGCCCACAAACAAAAAACACCTCCCTCGTCTTCCTCCCTCTCTGAACCAGCGCTCTGAGTCTTCCTCTGCTCCTCTGCTCCTCTGCTGGTCCTGAGGAGGAGCTGCTCAGCAAAGTCAGCTTCATGGTTCCTCATGATGTCATCACTAAAACACTCCCATCCCAGTCTGATCTACATCATGTGCTTCCTGGACCTTGAGAACCTCCAGTAGAATCTGGATTTGCATCCGAATCAGTATTAGTCTGATGTGAACCCTGAACGAACAAAGACCTGATCCAATGTCCCGCCGAAGACGTTTAACAATATTTAAGGATCCATCTGATCCATTTACAACCAGGTCATCCTTCTGGATCACTTTGGACCAATAGTGGACAAGTTGTGGATCAATAACACACTAGTGATGACATCATCGACACACGTACACTCTGCTGTTACACACTAGTGATGACATCATCGACACACGTACACTCTGCTGGTTACACACTAGTGATGACATCATCGACACACACGTACACTCTGCTGGTTACACACTAGTGATGACATCATCAACACACACATACACTCTGCTGTTACACAACTAGTGATGACATCATCAACACACGTACACTCTGCTGTTACACACTAGTGATGACATCATCGACACACACATACACTCTGCTGTTACACACTAGTGATGACATCATCGACACACGTTCACTCTGCTGTTACACACTAGTGATGACATCATCAACACACACATACACTCTGCTGTTACACAACTAGTGATGACATCATCAACACACGTACACTCTGCTGGTTACACACTAGTGATGACATCATCGACACACGTACACTCACTGGTTACACACTAGTGATGACATCATCAACACACACATACACTCTGCTGTTACACAACTAGTGATGACATCATCGACACACGTACACTCTGCTGTTACACAACTAGTGATGACATCATCAACACACACATACACTCTGCTGTTACACAACTAGTGATGACATCATCAACACACGTACACTCTGCTGGTTACACACTTGTGATGACATCATCGACACACGTACACTCACTGGTCACACACCAGTGATGACATCATCAACACACGTACACTCACTGGTTACACACCAGCGATGACATCATCGACTCGTCTCTCTCATGATTGATTGCAGATGCAGTAGAAATCCTCAGTCAGACATCAGATAACATAAAGCTGCGATGTCATCCCTGTCAGCAGAATAAACCTGGAGTCGATATGGCGCCGCTGACCCGAGGAGCCGTGGCGAGCATTAATTACATCACCTCCTGCCCCCCGCGGTGATTATGGAGATGAACTAATGAGGCGTTTGAACTGTTAAGAGTCCGGTGCTGATGCTGCACCAAACCTCCTGTCCATCACACGCTACATTATACGAACAGAACAAAACATCTGGAGACCTTCGGTGTCAGGCGGCGACTCAGCGCCAGCCTGGGGGGAGGAGCCTAACATCAGAGAGACGCTCAGAACCGGCACTGTCAACATTTACAGGCACGTTTTAACCAAGAGCGGCGGTGAAGCTGACTTTAGCGTGTTAGCAGCAGGTTAGCGCGATGCTATCAGTTTGGGACAACCTGACTCAGGACTCCACTGGTGCGTCACTCAAACCAACCCGAGGATGACGATGATTTGTTAGCGGAGATAAAACACAAACAACAACATTTAAAATTCTGCGTCTGCACTGATTACAGATAATAAAAGAAAAAAAGGTCAGGAGCCCAAACGACCTCACGGAACCTGAGTGGACGTCGTCTGGTGACACATTTCTGGAGTGGCTGCATAAATCTTCCCCGTTTGTTCCTGCTGTCGGCCCGAAGAGTGTGCGGTGAATACAGAACCGACCCCTCACCTGGTACCAGAACTTCTCTCACTCTCACTTTGGCATTTACCTCGAGCTAGGGGACAGACCCGGTTCTGATTCGCCTAACCGAGTCCCAGTGGACTTTTTGGTATGAGAGGAGAACCCGGCTTTACAGGCGACACCACAGAAGAAGACGAAAAACCGGGGCCCCGCCCACAACCTGTTTCTTCCTCCTGGCAGGCTCGGGTCGGCTGGGGGCCCTAGCCACATCTGAGTCTGGACCCCGAGCCCGGATTAATGGAAGGGTTGTGTCAGGGTGTTCAAAGTCCAAACCCGTGTCAGATCAAAGTGTGCAACGAGACGATCCACTGTGGCCAACCCCTGAAAAAAGAAAAAAGGGGGCCGGCCCAAAAGAAGCTGCTTCCTTCGTTCTTAAGAAAAGACACGATTCCTCAGATGGTTCAGGTAATCCACTATGTAGAAACGGACTTCTCCCTGGTCCTCCGCCAACCCGGACCAGAACTTCAGTCTCGGTGCCACAGATTGATGTCAGCAAGAAGTCCAATTGTCCCTCCGGACGCTGACCGCTGGATTTATCGTCCTTCACGCCAAGAACAACGAACGTTTGTGCCAGAATTCACTATAATCAACTCAACGCCACCAATATACGATCCAAAACCCATCAGCGCTTCGGTTCCGGGCCGCAGGAGGGGACGGGTTCATTCTAGAGGAAAGGCAGGTGTGTGTGTGTGTGTGTGTGTGTGTGTGTGTGTGTGTCTTACTTCAACATGTGGACCCCCTCCGGCGTGGTGGGCTGGTTGAAGCGCCTCATGTAGTCGTGCATCTCCGGGAAACTCTTCTTCATGTAATCCTCGGCGCTGCTCTCCCTCACCGTCCCGAAACGGAAGCCCAGCGACGGATGGTGCAGCTGACGAAGGCGAGGGGGGGGGGGGGGGCACACAAAAAGAGGAGGGTGAGGAAGAGGAAGAAGAAGATAATAAGAGCTTTAATCTGGGCGGCCCTGGATCTGAGGCCGGCGGCCGAACCTTGTCGTCGTGGATCCCTGAGACCTGCTGGAAGGTCTTCTCGCCCACCATGACGGCGGCGAGGTTGGCGGTGTAGCTGGACAGAACCAGCAGGCAGAAGATGGCCCACAGGTTCATCAGGAAGCGGCCGGTCCAGCATTTAGGAGTCTGTGGAGAGAGTAGAGTAAGTACGTCCCTCTTCCCAGCAACACTCCCCGGATCCTCCTGAGCATCCCGGCTCCATCCAAAAAGGAACATCAAAAGAACATCAAAGGCATTAATAATGGCCTGAGCCCGAAGCTCCACCCCCAAAGGAACATCAAAAGAACATCAAAGGAATTAATAATGGGCTGGGCCCCCCAGCTTCACCTCCGAAGGAACATCAAAGAAACATCAAAGGCATCAACAATCGACTGAAGCCACTGCTCAGGGGCCTGAAGGAACATCAAAGGAATCAAAGTAACTATGGCATCAGTAATGCCACGACAGTTTCAAGAAAGCCCCTCGCCACATTCTGATGTCTCACATTATTTCTACTGTATTTTATTTTGAGTTCTGTAGAACAAATAAAGTCACTAAAGTTTAATCCGTAGGATTTCCAAAGACGGACCTCTGGGTCACATTCTAAGCAAATCCGTCCTCCTTTAGTCTTTCTGAGATGAATCCCTCCAGTAGGTTCTGGGTCTTCCCTGGGGGGCTCCTCCAGAACCCTTACAGAGGGAGGTGACGGTACCGGAACCGGCCCTTCAAGCCCGTTTCCTCCAAACCCACAGAGAGACGAGCTCAGAAAGTTCTTGGAACAATCTTTATTCCACCTCCCAGGAAGAATTTATTTAACGAGGCATTAATTAAACAAACGACCCTAAAAACCTTCGCTAATGTCCTCGTCATCATCAGTCGCTGAACTGAAAGTGGAGGAAGGAACACGGCCGGAACAAACCGTTCGGACCCAGACTGAGGGGAATTTTATGAATGTTATATTTTCCGGTTGCGGTGTCGAGTCGGCAGTTTCACTTCAGCTCCGGTTTCTACGCCGTCAATCAAACGGGGAACAAAAACATCGGCCGACACGTGAAACCAAATTGAAGTCGTGTTCCCATCGGTTACCGTCGTTCCGTCTGTCGCACGCCGCGGCGTTTACAGCGATAACAGAGGCAGACTTATCACCTCTTCTATTATTCACGCATTCCGTGTCTGGTTCCACGGCGGCGTGATCGCGGATCATTCGCCGCACAGGAAGTTCCAACCCGAGGAGGAATTTTATGCGTCTTGCAGAAAGTCGTAACGTTTGTTACGGGACAAAGTTTCATGTGAGGTGAAGGAAAAAGGAAGTTTATGCTGCGACACACTGGAGGAGGAAAGGCCCGATTTTATGCCCCGCCCAGACAGTCGGGGGGGCGGGACCATAAATATTTATGTCGCAAATATCGTAAATATCGTAAATTTCATCCAGAATACATTTGGATGAAAGCCGCCTGCTTTGAAAATGTCATGTGATACATGTTAGACTGAACACGCCAATCGGACCCCCCCCCCCTTACTGCTGCCTGACTCCGCCCCCCCTCACAGCCCCGCACATGATAGGCGATTAGAGATTTTGAATGAATGCTTTGGAGTCTCATCATCGTAGCGCTGCAGGGAAATATAATATCATTAGCATAACCCCCCCCCCCCCCCCCCCCCCCCCCCCCCCCACCCCACCCCACCCCAGTCCACAGCCAAGATAAACAGGACCGTGTTTGGCTCTGACCCGACACGCAACGGTTCAGAGCTTTTCTCTGGGGCCTTTTAACGGGTCACAGAGTCATAATAGACACGAAACTGCCGATTAATGTGCCGCCAGAGGTCAGGTGACCTTTCAACGGCGGGACCGCCTCCTTCCCCGAGGAAGTGTGTGATGCTGCGGCCATTTAAGGAAACAACGCCGCGGATATTCATCAGAACGCAGCGAATGAGTAATCGCAGTGATGGATTGGGGCGCGGTGACGCGATCCATCAAAGCTGACGGGTTTCTGAAGAACCAGACAAACGACTGAAGCAGGATTCCTTCAGTTCCTCCGTCAAACGGACGGACGATGTTTTTCTCGCCTTTGTCTTCACTTGACTGATTCGGCGAGGAAGTTTTGTCTGTCTCCATGATTTGGACCAATAAAGTTCTGTGACGGGTCACTCGTTTGTGACGAGGGGTCGTTCGTGTTCTGGAGCAGGTACCCGGACCCACCTGGAGGTGGCGGCGCCGACTCAGATGGACGGCCGGTCAAGAATCAATCATTAATGGCCGACCTCTGACCTCTGCTGAGACACTCGGCAACTCTTCCACCTCACCTTTGACCTCTGTCGGCTCACCTCCATGTCATCACGACTATCTCCCTCGGACTCTCCTCGCCAACCGCCCCCCCCCCCCCCCCCCGCACCTTCTCCTCGCCGCTTTTCTCTCAACCTCCTTATTATCTTCCTCTCCAAGCCCTTCTCACTTCCTGCCTCTTTTCAGCTTCTGACAACGGGGATCTCACCTCCACCGCCTCCCTCCTCTTCGCTCTTCATCCCCCGCCAACCTACTCACCATCACTCCTTCAATCTCTGTCGACCCACTTACCCTTTCCCCCCTCATCCTCCCTGAGTGCGCGTTATCCTGCCTGCACCTCTGCACTTCATCACTGCCTTCCTCCCTCACCTCGCCACCATCAATCACCCCCCCCCCCCCCCCCCCCCTCCCATCGCCCCTCCCCTCTCGCCGCCCCGGCCTTTCATTGTTTGCCCGCTCCTTCCCATAATGCAATCTCCTCCTCCCCTTTCCCCGCAACGCCTGGCGCCCATTCATCACGGCGGAGGCGAGCTGAGTTACCTTGGTGGCGACGGTGCGCCCAAACAAGATGGCGTAGCAGAGGTTGAGGGCGGAGGAGTAGGAGAAGACCCGCAGGCGGTTCCTGCCGTGTGGCGTCATCCCGAACGGGCTGTTCCACTCGTACAAGGTGAGGAAGAGCGCCGTCAGATGCAGCGTGACGAAGATGCCCACCCACATGGACCAGTGCAGGGGCCACATGAAGGCGCCGATGGGCGCCGCGGTGTCCCGGCTCCGAACCTGGAAGGTCAGAGTCAGGATTGTAAATCTGCAGGTTGTGGGATCACGTCCCAAACGCTCCCAGGAAGAATCCGTCTTCACGTCGTCTGCTATTCATCACTGACTGGCGGCGAGAAAAAGTGGCTGTGGGATGATGGATTTCTTCTTCTCACATCTTCCTGTCGGATCGTGTTCTGAAGCGGCTCAGAGGAACCAATCAGAGGAGCGGCTGAATGTTTGACGCCGCGTCTTTAAACTCCTCAAAAACTCATTAGACGCCCAGAAACTTTCCTTTATGCTGAACTTTTATAATTAATGCAGCGCAGAACTAATTATACACGACTAATGGACCTCCAGCGCCGAGGTTCTGGAGACCAACTCATCCTGAACACTTAGAGAAGTAAGAACTAACAGAACCTCAACCTGTGAACCTGGACTGTTTCTCTGTGTGAACCTGGACTGTTTCACTGTGTGAACCTGGACTGTTTCACTGTATGAACCTGGACTGTTTCACTGTGTGAACCTGGACTGTTTCTCTGTGTGAACCTGGACTGTTTCTCTGTGTGAACCTGGACTGTTTCTCTGTGTGAACCTGGACTGTTTCTCTGTGTGAACCTGGACTGTTTCACTGTGTGAACCTGGACTGTTTCACTGTGTGAACCTGGACTGTTTCTCTGTGTGAACCTGGACTGTTTCACTGAATGAACCTGGACTGTTTCACTGTATGAACCTGGACTGTTTCACTGTGTTAACCTGGACTGTTTCACTGTGTGAACCTGGACTGTTTCACTGTGTGAACCTGGACTGTTTCTCTGTATGAACCTGGACTGTTTCACTGTGTGAACCTGGACTGTTTTGAAGTAAAATATGTTCATAAATACTCGATACGTTACAACTGAAGCCAGACGTGATGATGATGTCATCACAGTGATGTCATACCAGGATGCCCAGGCTGGTGGAGTAGAAGGGCGACGTGAAGTCGATGACTCTGCTCCGGGCAGAGTTGATGGAGAATGACGTGACGGCCATGTCGGCGGTCCCGGTCAGCAGGTCCCCAACCAACCCGGTCCAGCGTCCGGTCCCGCTCAGCGCTCCGTATTTCCCGTCTCCCACGATGTAAAGGTCGAAGGTGAAACCCATGTCCTCGGCCAGTTTCTCCAACAGGTCGATGCAGTAACCATAGCAACACTTCCTGAGGTCCTCAGGGAGCTCTGCAGGACATCAAAGCTCAAAGTTAGTCTTTAGGACATCCATCCAACCAATCATCATCCATCCATCCAACCAACCATCCATCCAACCATCCATCCAACCATCCAACCACCCATCCAATCATCATCCATCCAACCATCCATCCAACCATCCATCCATTCATCTATCCATTCATCCAACCATCCATCCATTCATCTATCCATTCATCCAACCATCCACCCATCCAGCCACCCATCCAACCAATCGTCATCCATCCATCCAACCAATCATCATCCATCCATCCAACCAACCATCCAA
>JBBDHG010000614.1:40000-50000 GCA_037951165.1 Lophius americanus
AGGTCACGAAACATCGTCACCAAAATGTTATCATCTTTAGAATGTACCAAAATCAACCTCTTTGTAGAATAACATGCAAATTCGTACATCGGTTTCTGCGTGATCTCGCTAACAAAAGAAACAGATACACGACCGAGAAATGGTCGAGGTAGCAGAACTCACCGGCGCCGTCCCAGTCGGTCGCTGTGGAGTTTGGGTTGTGCAGCTGGTTGAAGAGACGCTGGATTATGTCGGAGCGGTTGGTTCTGGGGTCCAGACAGAGCTGACCCGCCGGACACAAACCGTCCTCATCCACATCCCGCGTGAAGACAAACGGGTGCTCCACCAGCGTCACCACCCTCAGACGGTGTCCCTCCACCGAGAGCCCCGCCCTCCAGCGTCCTCCGGTGGTACTGTCGCCCAGCCCGTCGCCTCCCCTCACCCCGGCGCCAAGACCGTGTCCCTGGTTGCTCCTGAACCCTCCCACCAGGCCCAGGATCCCCCCCTCCAACTCCAGCCGGCCTCGGGTCCACTGGCCGACAGTCACCCAGGCCGGCTGGCCGAGGGCGCCCCTCTTCAGACTCCATACGTGGAACAGCTGGGAGGACAAGATCCGGGAGAGTCCAGGATCCACCTGGATCAAACCTGTGGCCCCGGTGAAGGAGGTGTTGGAAAGAAACCTTCAGGGGGCAGAGAGAGAGAGAGAGAGAGAGAGAGAGAGAGAGAGAGAGAGAGAGAGAGAGAGAGAGAGAGAGAGAAATGTAACCCCAACCGATTCAAAGAGGCAGAGTTAGAAATGTTGGCGACGACGCCGCTCATCTGGCTGGCCCGCCTCTAATTGCTTCTTTCAGAAAATGATAATTAAAAGTTAATGCAGTGCAGAGAGGGTCCCGTCCCATCCATCAGCCCACCACCACAGCCATTGCTTTTGGCCTCACTCGCCCCCCCCCCCACTGGTCTGGTCTCCGGCGAGGAACACATTAAGCGGAGCGATCGGCGTTCGCACATAAATCTGAGCCGCGAGCCGGGTTGTTAGCTCCCGCCGCAGCGGTGGATCATGGGAACGCTGACGGCTTGATGTCTCCATCCGAGCGCTGTTTGATGGTGTCCTCATCCGCGGGGGGAGGGGGGGGGGTTGGGGGGGGGGTCGCAGAAGCTCGCAGGGCAGAGTCTTCAAATGTTCAAGTACGCTGGGACCGTCACAATCTTGACCACAAGCTCATTTTCAGAAAAATCATCATCATCATCATCATCATCATCATCCACCGGCTGGAAGGTAACCATGGTGACCAGGCAGTGGTTACAATGTTTAGTTTTGTTTATCATAATTAACTTCAGCAGAATCATATCAGCTCCGAACGCCGCCGCTGTCGCCATCATTCTCCAGCAGCTGATTAAAAATGGCTACGATGCGAGAGCCGCCGCCGCCGCCGTCCCCGCCGCCGCCGCCGTCCCATTCCACTCTAACTTATGCTTCCTCATCAGCGGCGGCTCCCTCGTCTCCGGGGCCGTAAAGCGGAAGTGCTAGCCTCGCCTTGGGCGGCGATCACTCGTGGTGATAGCGCGGCTGAATCATCACATCCTGGCGACATCAGATTCATCAAGTCAAAACCGCTACTGACTCGCGCTCCTCGCCAAAATCTCCTCGCTTTACCCGTAGGAGATGCGGCCATCGCTTCTGCGCTTGATGACATTTTTTGGAGCCCTGCCGTGGGGGGGGCGGGGTCATAAACGTCAGAGATTAAGAGGGTAAACGTGAGACTCGCTCTCGCCGCCGTTGGCGTGAGCGAGCGATGAGTTCCCCTCGCCAACGCCTCCATGACTCCATAACAGAGTGGCAGTCACTCACTTATCCCTCCATCTCCTCCAGTCAGGCGGGGGCTCCTCCGCCTCCTCCGCCTCCACCGCCTCTGGGATCACTCAGAGGCGGAGGCGGTACCAGAGCTGGTTTTAATCTTTCCATCAGAGACGTAGGCGCCGGTCTTCTTCATTCCGGACTATCGGAAGAACTCCTTCAGCGACTGGTAGCCTTGAATAAACTCCCCCCCCCCCCCCCCCCACACACACACACACACACAGACACACACACACACACACACACAGACACACACACACAGACACACACACACTCCGTCCCCCCAGGCATTGAGCCGTTAATTGCCTTTTCCGTGAGGAGCTCTCTGGCTGCCTACGGCTTTGCGGGGTTCGTCTGGACCGTTGGCATCTCTCAGCGGGGGGATAAGAATCCGGGTGCGGTCTGGAGGCCGGGGTCCGGGTAGAGCAGACCCCTTATCAGCCGGGACCAAAGGTCACCGACGCCATTCTGTGGAGGAATCCGTCAGAGGAAGACTCTCCTGATCGTCCGGCTAATTGGCCCTCTCCCGAAAGACGGCGATTCTCGCCGGCGTCCCGGCGATGTCCGACTCAGCGGTGGTTATTTTTTAATGTCCCCTTCAGCGAAAACCAAAAATTCTAACATTTAATGGTGGCACTAGAATAATTAACCCTCAGGGGGTCCGAGGGCATTACCTCCTCTTCTTCACAACTCTTCTCAAACAAACCCTTTTTTTTTTACGGAGCATAAAAAATGGAGGTGATTAAAGTCGAGTCTTCTAGTCTCAGTTTTCTACAAACCGTCCTAAAACGGCGAGGAGAGACGGACAGAGGAAGTGGACGCGTGTTTGTGGTCGCGCTCAACCAAACACGACCGAGACTAGAGAGAAAGGAAAAGCTAGCTGCACAGATGCTAAGTTGTAAGCTGCAGACATGCTAAACAGTTAGCTGCAGACAGGATAAGCGATAAGCCACAGTAATACCTGTTAGCTGCATAAATGCTAACTTGTTAACCCCAGACCTGCTGAGCTGTTATTTGAAGACATGCTAACGTGTTAGCTGCAGTTATGTTAAGCTGTTAGCCGCATACCTGCTAAACTGTTAGCCAAACTGCTAACTCTGGCTGCTAACATTAGCTGCATTGCTGGCTGAGCTAATCTCCCAGCACCACTGATGTTTCCCCGACTCCAACAGAAGTCAGGAGCTGCAGCCAGAAGAGTTTGCGCGTGGAGATGAAGTGTCCTCTGCAAACACCCCTGCTGTGTTTGCAGCATGTTTTCTTAATGGGTTTCGTCTTTTGCGGCGTGTTCTCCAAAAGGATACCCGTGCAAAGATGAAGACGTGTCGTCCTCTCAGGTCCAAACACTCTTCAGGTGACGGAACCTCTCTTATTAAACTGTCTGAGTTTAATAAGTTCTTCTGTCGTCAAACTTTTCTTCAGCTAAAATCTTCCAGCCTTCGTTTAGAACCTTTACTCTGAACTTTCCCGGAGAGTTCTGCTTGAACCCGTCTTTGTTTGCCTCACCTGAATTACTCTTTACTCAGGAGGAGCAGAACTTCGTGGTTCTTAGAAAAATGCAGCAGCACCTCAGAAAAGAAATGGGAAAAGTTTCTCTGACCTTTGACCCCGGTCGCTTCAAAGAGGATCATATTAATGTTGTGGCTAAAAAAAGAGAAGTTGTCTGTCTGTCTGTCTGTCTGTCTGTCTGTCTTTCTGTCTGTCTATGTGTCTGTCTGTCTGTCTGTCTGTCTGTGTCTCTATCTATCTATCTATCTATCTATCTGTCTGTCTGTCTGTCTATATGATTCATCTTGTTTATATCTGTAAATATAAGAGAGACAGACAGGCAGTCAAGACAGACAGTTTTCCCGCTCCCCCGAATCTCTCGCCACCCTCGCTATTCAGAATGTCCCCCCACACCCCGCGGCGCTGAGGACAGACAAGGACAGACAGACGAGGACAGACAGACGAGGACAGACAGACGAGGACAGAGGAGGACAGACGAGGACAGACGAGGACAGACGAGGACAGAGGAGGACAGACAGAGGAGGACAGACGAGGACAGACAGACGAGGACAGACAGACGAGGACAGACAGACGAGGACAGAGGAGGACAGACGAGGACAGAGGAGGACAGACGAGGACAGAGGAGGACAGACAGACGAGGACAGACAGACGAGGACAGAGGAGGACAGACAGAGGAGGACAGACGAGGACAGACAGACGGGGACAGAGGAGGACAGAGGAGGACAGACAGACGAGGACAGACAGACGAGGACAGAGGAGGACAGAGGAGGACAGATGAGGACAGAGGAGGACAGACGAGGACAGACAGACGAGGACAGACAGACGAGGACAGAGGAGGACAGAGGAGGACAGATGAGGACAGAGGAGGACAGACGAGGACAGACGAGGACGGCGACAGAGGGAGCGACACCCACCGCTCAAAAAATGCCAACATGTCAGTCAGAATTCTGACGAGCTCACAGGCAATTAGTGGCGACGGGAGATTTAATGAAAGGGTGGCGGAGAGTTTTTTCTTCATTTTGTGATTAAACATCAAAGAGTTACTAATTAACCAGCGATCAGGAAACAACCGGTTCTGCAACGAGTCCAAAGAGTCCAAAGAGTCCAAAACGACCGCAACCAGAACAACTAGTGAGTCAACGGAGAAAAACTTACCAGCAATAATATAAACGTGGGGCAACTTCACCTTTAACAGCAACCGAGACTTTATGATAGTCAACGTACGTCTCCTGTGTGGGAGGAGGTGATGTGTGAGGAGGTGACGTGTAAGGAGGTGACGTGTGAGGAGATGATGCATGAGGAGGTGATGTGTGAGGAGGTGATGTGTGAGGAGGTGATGTGTGAGGAGGTGATGTATGAGGAGGTGACGTGTAAGGAGGTGACGTGTGAGGAGGTGATGTATGAGGAGGTGACGTGTGAGGAGGTGATGTGTGAGGAGGTGATGTATGAGGAGGTGATGTATGAGGAGGTGATGTGTGAGGAGGTGATGTATGAGGAGGTGATGTATGAGGAGGTGATGCATGAGGAGGTGATGTATGAGGAGGTGACGTGTGAGGAGGTGATGTGTGAGGAGGTGATGTATGAGGAGGTGATGTATGAGGAGGTGATGCATGAGGAGGTGATGTATGAGGAGGTGACGTGTGAGGAGGTGATGTGTGAGGAGGTGATGTGTGAGGAGGTGATGTATGAGGAGGTGATGTGTGAGGAGGTGATGTGTGAGGAGGTGATGTGTGAGGAGGTTATGTATGAGGAGGTGATGTATGAGGAGGTGATGTATGAGGAGGTGATGTGTGAGGAGGTGATGTATGAGGAGGTGATGTGTGAGGAGGTGATGCATGAGGAGGTGATGTGTGAGGAGGTGACGTGTGAGGAGGTGATGTGTTAGGAGGTGATGTGTGAGGAGGTGATGTATGAGGAGGTGATGTGTGAGGAGGTGATGTGTGAGGAGGTGATGTGTGAGGAGGTGATGTGTGAGGAGATGATGCATGAGGAGGTGATGTGTGAGGAGGTGATGTATGAGGAGGTGACGTGTGAGGAGGTGACGTGTGAGGAGGTGATGTGTGAGGAGGTGATGTATGAGGAGGTGACGTGTGAGGAGGTGATGTGTGAGGAGGTGACGTGTGAGGAGGTGAGGTGTGAGGAGGTGACGTGTGAGGAGGTGACGTATGAGGAGGTGATGTGTGAGGAGGTGATGTGTGAGGAGGTGATGTGTGAGGAGGTGATGTATGAGGAGGTGACGTGTGAGGAAGTGATGTGTGAGGAGGTGACGTGTGAGGAGGTGATGTGTGAGGAGGTGATGTGTGAGGAGGTGATGTGTGAGGAGGTGATGTGTCAGGAGGTGATGTGTGAGGAGGTGATGTGTGAGGAGGTGATGTGTAAGGAGGTGATGTATGAGGAGGTGATGTGTGAGGAGGTGATGTGTGAGGAGGTGATGTATGAGGAGGTGATGTGTGAGGAGGTGACGTGTGAGGAGGTGATGTGTGAGGAGGTGATGTGTGAGGAGGTGATGTGTGAGGAGGTGATGTGTCAGGAGGTGATGTGTGAGGAGGTGATGTGTGAGGAGGTGATGTGTAAGGAGGTGATGTGTGAGGAGGTGATGTGTGAGGAGGTGATGTGTGAGGAGGTGATGTATGAGGAGGTGACGTGTGAGGAAGTGATGTGTGAGGAGGTGACGTGTGAGGAGGTGATGTGTGAGGAGGTGACGTGTGAGGAGGTGACGTGTGAGGAGGTGTGTTTACCTGGACAGGTATGGTCCTGAGGAGGCGGGTTCGTGGCGGTTGGGTTTGTCGTAACAGTCGACCATGTTCTGAATCAAAGCCAAGTCGGGCCTCATCAGGGTCGCCGCGGTGACGGCCCGACCAATCAGCTGCAGCGAATCCCGGATGTAGAAGCTGATTGGCTTTCGGCCCACCTCCCCGTAGGCCAACAGTCCCAGCGGACCCCCCAGAGTGTGGAGGGAATCCGGAGACAAGGGATATCCCATAATCCACTGCAGCGCCGGTAGCGAAGGAGCGAGGCGCTGCGCCGCCCGCAGGACGGAGGAGACGCACTCGGGGTCCGACCCCAGCAGGAGGACGGAGGAGACGGGAGAGTGGGAGCGCAGGAAACGGGCGGAGAGGATCTTCAGAGCCTCCTCCTCCCTCTGGTCCTCCCGCCTCTCCTCGCTGGCCTCCCCTCTCCGGTCGGCGCCGCCGGAGAGACGGGTCAGGTTGATGATGTCCCACAGGTGCCAGGTAGAACCGCTGTGGGTCTGCAGGTGAGACAGAAGCCCGTCTCCTCCTTCCTCCCAACCCGGGCAGATCACAGCCGCTCCTCCCCAGCCGCCCTCCTCTCGGCTCCCCTTGTCTCCCTCCTTCCCCCGCAGGACCGCCAGCAGCAGGCCGCCGAGGCTGGAGGGAGGAACCCGGGCCGACATCTGCAGGTGGAACCGGTTCTGTCCGGGGGGAGGAGAGGGGGAGGGGGGAGGAGAAAAAGTTGACGATTAAAAGAGGAGAAAAGGAGGAGAAAACAAGATGGAAGCAGAGGTGAAGAGATATGGATGACGCCTCGGCGCCGAAGAGCGCACAATCACATCAAACAGAACTTTTACGACCCGGCGCCGCATTAATTCAGCAGAACACTGATCAGTCACTTCTGTTCATTATCTCTCCCTCTGGAGGGGCGGAGTCACGCCGACACAAACAAGGAGGCAATGATTCGCATCTAATCGCCGGCATCGCAGTTGGCTTGGCAGGACAACAATGGCGTCCACAGTTCGTCTCCGAGGACGCCGTTTCCACGCCGCCCGGGAAACACTGGCCCGTTTCAGACTCCCTGCAAAGCGTGAACCGTTGTCCTTGAATGCAGCACGCAGATGGACCCTCCTCCTGCTTCCTCTGGGGCTCCCGTCCATTTTTGACTCCTCTCGCCGCCGCAGGCATCGTTGAGGAGGAGAAGGTTCCTCCTCACAGAGGTCAAAGTTCAGCCAGAGATCTGAGCGCCATCTTTACGACACGTGCGGCAGAAGAGTCCAGGTTCTTAAGAGGGATCGCGTGAAGAAGTCTGGAGTGACAGGAAGTTTGTCAGAGTGGGACAGGAAGTGTATGAGGGCAGTAGGAGTGACGGATGGGTTTAAGGTGGAGGTGGGACCGCATCAAGGCTGGTGGAGGAAACAGAGAGACGGCGGCTCTGACCAGAAGACAGGAGGGTGAAGAATGTTTTTATCCTCCGGGGAGAAGTTAGGAGGAGAAGAGGGCAGGAGATGGGTGGAGGAGACGGGTGGAGGAGACGGGTGGAGGAGATGGGTGGAGGAGACGAGTGGAGGAGTTGGACCTCACCGTCTGAACTCAACGGGCGCCGCTGAGATCTGTGAAGAGAAGGTTCACTCAGGAGTTCCCTATCCATCCATTCATCCAACATCCATTCATCCAACATCCATTCATCCAACATCCATCCGTCCATCCGTCCTTCTGTCCATCCATCATCCAACATCCATCCATCCGTCTGTCCATCCATTCATCCAACATCCATTCATCCAACATCCATTCATCCATCCGTCTGTCCATCCATTCATCCAACATCCATTCATCCAACATCCATTCATCCATCCGTCTGTCCATCCATTCATCCAACATCCATTCATCCAACATCCATCCATCTGTCTATCCATCCATCCGTCCATCCATCCATCCATCCATCCATCCATCCATCCGTCCATCCATCCATCCATCCATCCATCCATCCATCCGTCTGTCCATCCATCCATCCATCCACCCATCCATCCATCCATCCATCCATCCATCCACCCATCCATCCATCCATTCATCCAACATCCATTCATCCAACATCCATTCATCCTCATCCATCCATCCATCCATCCATCCATCCATGTGGGTTGGGACCACTTCTGGACCCGGAGGCGTTCACAGTCTGGATCAGACGTTTCTTCGCTTCAGTGAGTTCTGATCATCTGTCCCGGGATCCTGAGGAGGCGGCGCCCGTGAGGCCTCCTCACCAGATGTTGAGCCTCCTCTACTTGCTCCTCTCAGCGTCACGGCGCTCCTCACAGACACCTGAGGAGAACCTTTTCTTTACTTCTGCTAATTCACTGCTGATGGTTGGAGTTCTCGCGTCACGCCGTGGCGGTTTTATTTACATTCCCCCCATCAGAGCATGAAGTAGTCTGGAGTAAAAGTACTGTGAAAAATACTCCACTACAAGTAAACCGGAGATAAACCACGATTTATGAAGCATGGAATGTGAATACTGAAGTACAAGTACCTCAGATGTGTACCAGAGTGCAGTACTCAAGTACATCCACTTAGTAACTACTAGAGCGGGTCGAGGATGAACCCTTCATTCTGCTGAAACCATAATTCCACATGAGGAGAGGAAAATCAGCCTTTTAAAGGTGCAGTCTGTGTATAATTCAGGGGGTAAGTCCGGGGGGATTCAACTCGGCTCGGTGACGCCGGCCGGCTTCCCAGCGGCCGCCGAGGGGAAGCCGGCTGGCGGCTTTGGCCGTGAGGTTCAGAGGTTGATCTGGAACTTCACCACTAGGTTTCAGTAAATTTCGGGGGGGAAAAAATGGGCGGAGCTCTGACGTGACCAGCTGACAAGAATGCAACCAGGCTCAGTGAGACCGGCTTCCACAACCCACCACGGGTCGAAAACCCAGTTCTGGCTGACCCTAGACCGCCTGCCTGTTAGCATCAGCGGATAGAAACCACCCCCCCACCGTCCCGTGTCCAACCACGTGACTCAGACCGGGTCAGGTAGACCAGGGATCTGAGACCGGCGGGTCCAGAATCTGGACCCCCTTCCTAGCAGCCCTGGATCTTCCTCCTGCTGCTGTTAGAACTCAGACATCAAAGCAGACACACATCATTTCTAATCATGATGGAGTAAATAATTGAAGACATCTTGTTGATGGAGCCAGAGGGCGGCGCCGGAACATCTGGGCGGTAAACATAACGGATCGGTTATATTATCAGCCATAAACTTCAACACGCCGACAAACTGAGTGACGTCTGAACCGCGTCCCCCCACAGCTACGCCTGTCAATCAACACCGGATGTCATTAATCAGCGATCTAAAAACCCGTGCAGGAACCGCTGACCTGAACCCGGATTCATCTGGAAACGCAAGTTCTGTTTACTGCAAGCGGTCCACTAGGCCTAGTGGGCCGGCCTGGTCACACAGAACCCTTACTTTCCTTTCTTAGACCACTTTGGTGGGTTCCAACCACTCCAGATCAGGACCACCAAACAGAACCTTTGCTTCGACGGGTCAATCCCATTACGAGTTCTGGTTACCAAAAGGTGGCCCATCTGATGGGACCATCAGATGGAACCATTGACACCCGTTGCCCCCCCTTAGACCACTTTGGTAGGTTCTAACCACCCCAGACCAGGAACACCCAAAACCACCTGCGGGTCTAGAGATGTTCTGAACCAGTCGTCTAGAAATCACGATCCGGTCCTCGTCAAAGTCTCTCAGACCCCAGGTGAAAAGCGGTTGGCCTGCTGCCTAACAAGCCCCGCCCACTGACAGGTAACCATGGGAACCAGATAATCCAGGTTGATCCAGCTTTACCTGCCAGCGGTCTTTCGGCGCCGCGTCTTCTTCTCACATTTATGATTGTGGTCTTTGATCAGTTTCACCTGCTGTTATAAGTCCCGC
>JBBDHG010000614.1:52500-69567 GCA_037951165.1 Lophius americanus
TTAAAATGTGATTATTTGTGCGGCCTGAAAACTGCAGGAGGTTCTGAAAGGACATGTTGGATTCTCTGAAGGACTTGTTTCTGTTCGATTACTCAGATGTTTCATGAACCGGAGCTAAAATACTCAAAACATCATCACATTTACATTTTTCTTTAAGTTGTCGGCGTTTCGGTAAAACTGGAGTCTCAGAACTGAACATGACCCAGAGGGACTCACGCCAATGCTAACGTGCTAGCCTGCTAATGCTACAATCTCTTCAACTGTCGCCGGAGGGATGGAGGCGACATTCTCTGATATCGACGTCTTGAGGAGAAAAAAGTCGACTCCTCTGTCTGGAGCCAGAGAGAAGAAGCAAGAGGTGTTCTGGTTCAGGGACCGGTCCACATGGAGGGATGCAACATCCTTCTAGCTTCATAAATGAACAGAATTTGACTGACAGCTGAAGGGATGAGCTGGTTACCGTGGTTACCTGTCAGAGGGTGGGACCCGGTAGGACAGACTGGAGCTGAATGTAGTAGAGGTGATGTTGGAATCAGGATCTGAGAGATTTTGACAAGGACCAGAATGTGAGGTCCA
This sequence comes from Lophius americanus, assembly GCA_037951165.1. Taxonomy (NCBI): domain Eukaryota; kingdom Metazoa; phylum Chordata; class Actinopteri; order Lophiiformes; family Lophiidae; genus Lophius; species Lophius americanus. The sequence continues at coordinate 53,077 of JBBDHG010000614.1, forward strand.
GATGACTGGATCAGAACATCTATAGAACTGCAGGTCTTCTGCGGTGATCCCGTAGAGTTCTGCTGCATTCCGGTCCTCCTCGGATCAAAGCTGCGCCGGCAGATAAACGGGAACCTCCAACGTTTTATATTAGTTTATATTTCTTTATTAATCAGATGAAAGTTCAGGACGGGTCCGACCGGTGAGTCCAGACCCAGACGGTAGTTTACCCGGTTCTGTCTCAGGCTCGGTTAGGGCTGTAATGAATGTGTTCTCAAACACATCCCCACCTGTGAGGACCTGCAGGGGGCGTGTCTGCGTGTTCTTCTGTCCTCAGGTGAGAACGCCGTCTGCATGCAGGAAAGAGTCTGAGCTCTGGATCAGAGCTGAAGGAACGTCAGCGTTATTCATCCGGAGAGGTTCTGATCCAAACCTGCCTCCAGTACGCCTGCAAAGTACCAGCCTTGAACCCAGACCCGGCCCAGAGAATGCTGGAGGGCTGTTTGATGCAGCGGATGAAACACAGCACACACACACACACACACACACACACATATGTACACACACACACACACACACACACACACACACTAACACACACACACTAACACACACACACACTCTCTCTCACACACACACACACACACACACATATACACACACACACACAAACACACACACACACACGCACACACACAGACACACACACACACACACACACGCACACACACACACACACACAGAAACACACACACACACGCACACACACTAACAAACACACACACACACACACACACACACACACAGCAGAACAAACACAGCGTTGGGCGCCGGATCGAATCCCATCGGGATCCGTGGGGAAAGTGGAGTAAGCAAACGGACAGGAGTGTGTGGAAGGAGAAGAGGAGGAGGCGTTCTTCGGCTCATTCCTTATTTAGGCCTCCAGAAGACGAGCTCCGACACTCGGAAGGTGAGACAGGACGGAAAAAAAGAGATTACCCTCCACAAAAAAGAAAAGCAGCAGCTGCAGTTTCAGAGCTTATTAGTGCAAAAGTGTGTGTGTGTGTGTGAGTGTGTGTGTGAGAGTGTTTGTCTGTGTGTGTGTGTGTGTGAGAGTGTGTTTGTCTGTGTGTGAGTGTGTGTGAGTGTGTGTGAGAGTGTTTGTCTGTGTGTGAGTGTGTGTGAGTGAGTGAGTGAGTGTGTGTGAGTGTGTAAGTGCGTGTCTGTGTGAGTGTGCGTTTGTGAGTGTGTGTGTGTGTGTGTGAGTGTGAGAGTGTGTGTCTTAGTATATGTGTGTGTTAGTATGTGTGTGTGTGTTAGTATGTGTGTGTGTGTTAGTATGTGTGTGTGTTAGTATGTGTGTGTGTGTTAGTATGTGTGTGTGTTAGTATGTGTGTGTGTTAGTATATGTGTGTGTTTGTGTGTAAGTATATGTGTGTGTGTTAGTGTGTGTGTGTTAGTTAGTGTGTGTTAGTATATGTGTGTGTTAGTGTGTGTGTGTTAGTATATGTGTGTGTGTGTGTGTTAGTGTGTGTGTGTCAGTGTGTGTGTGTGTTAGTGTGTGTGTGTTAGTACATGTGTGTGTGTGTGTTAGTGTGTGTGTGTTAGTGTGTGTGTGTTAGTATGTGTGTGTGTGTGTGTGTGTGTGTGTGTGTGTTAGTGTGTGTGTGTGTGTTAGTTTGTGTGTGTGTGTGTGTGTACATATGTGTGTGTGTGTGTGTGTGTGTGTACATATGTGTGTGTGTGTGTGTGTGTACATATGTGTGTGTGTGTGTTTGTGTGTGTGTGTGTACATATGTGTGTGTGTGTGTGTGTTTGTGTGTGTGTGTTAGTATGTGTGTGTGTGTGTGTGTGTGTGTACATATGTGTGTGTGTATGAGTGTGTGTGTGTGTGAGAGTGTGTGTCTTAGTATATGTGTGTTAGTATGTGTGTGTGTGTTAGTATGTGTGTGTGTGTGTTAGTATGTGTGTGTGTGTGTTAGTGTGTGTGTGTGTGTTAGTTTGTGTGTGTGTGTGTGTGTACATATGTGTGTGTGTGTGTGTGTGTGTGTACATATGTGTGTGTGTGTGTGTGTGTACATATGTGTGTGTGTGTGTTTGTGTGTGTGTGTGTACATATGTGTGTGTGTGTGTGTGTGTGTATGTGTACATATGTGTGTGTGTGTGTGATGTGTGTGTGTGTGTTAGTATGTGTGTGTGTGTGTGTGTGTACATATGTGTGTGTGTGTGTGTGTGTGTGTGTGTGTGTGTGTGTGTACATATGTGTGTGTGTGTGTGTGATGTGTGTGTGTGTGTGTGTGTGTGTTAGTATGTGTGTGTGTGTGTGTGTGTACATATGTGTGTGTGTGTGTGTGTGTGTGTGTGTGTGTGTGTGTATATGTGTGTGTGTGTGTGTGTGTGTGTGTGTGTGTGTGTGTATATGTGTGTGTGTGTGTGGGGTTATAAACTGAAGCAGAGGAATAATGTGTGTTTATCTTCTTCCACTCTCTTCATCGGCTGCAGCCTGACGGATCGTCGGAGCTTCACCCTGGTTTTTCTCATGAATCATTCGCTTCCAGCGAAGAGCAGCTGGAAGAATCTGCACTGCAGCAACACCGAGTCTGAGATGAAGATGTGGGATGAAGACGTGAGATGAAGATGTGAGATGAAGATGTGAGATGAAGATGTGAGATGAAGATGTGAGATGAAGATGTGAGATGAAGATGTGAGATGAAGATGTGAGATGAAGATGTGAGATGAAGATGTGGGATGAAGATGTGAGATCTGCTTCGGCGTTCACACACGCTAGCGTCAATCTGGATTCAAGAGGTTTTTACATATTTTACTAGCAAAAATTGTAGAACTGGTGAGGCCCAGATCCCTTCAGAGACTGGACCACATCCAGTTCAAAACTGGTCTGAAACTGGTTCACAACGGGACTGAAACTGGTTCTCTACTGGACTGAAACTGGTTCACTACTGGTCTGAAACTGGTTCACTACTGGACTGAAACTGGTTCACTACTGGACTGAAACTGGTTCACTACTGGTCTGAAACTGGTTCACTACTGGTCTGAAACTGGTTCACTACTGGTCTGAAACTGGTTCACACCTGTTGCAAATCTGTCAAAACAGATTTGCAACAGCCCCTGACCACACCTCGCTCCTGAACGCGCCTCGCGGGCGAACAGATGGGTGTAGGTACTTAAAAAATGTGGGTGCTTGTGGAGAAAATGGACACTTGGGACTGAGCGTACGATAGAATCCTAAGTTCTGTCCCCGGACGGACTCGTGACCCATTAGGGTTGGCGGCGAGCCGTGTACACGGCGCCGTGGCCGCCTGCGGCGGCCTCTGATTGGCCGTCGGGCCTCCTTCTGAGGCTCTCCAAACAGAAACACCCACTGAACACATTCATGATTCTGCCGGGTGTCGTCCGGTGCGGCGGCGGCGTGTTGGAGATAAGACAGACACAGATCCGCGGTTTTATATCCGTGTGCAGACGGAGGTGGAAGACACCGGAGACGTGAGCCAGGAGGATTCTTACTTTTCTCAGCCGCGCTCACCTCGAGTGTCGGACTTAAATGTCACATCATCCAAATCCTTCAGGGCGCCGCTGCCGTCAGAGACGTCCACCATGCAGGGGCTCGGTTCTGTGAGCGATGGACCCGACTGAAGCGCTGTTTGCATACGTAATGAGCCGGCGCTCCGGAGGTGACCACGCCAGGATGTGGCGTCTGCAAACAGCGCCGTCTCCTTATTTTCCCGGGTCTCCTGTCGCGGCTCAACGCGCGACTCTAATCTCTCTAAGCTCTGGAGCTCAGAACATGTGCGGCGCCGCAAGGACAGCCAATTACATCCACGCACTCACACGTGCACGCCGGCTGAGGCGCCAGCGTGAAGCCAGCGGTGATGGTGGTTATCTGGACCCGACAGCTTGTTGGCTCACTGTGATGAGCGGGAGATACGCGCCATCAGACGCCGCCGCAGCGCCGACCACCGTCGTGTTTAACGGTTAATGGGTGGAGCCGCGCCCACTTTCCATCAGGGGCGGGACCACTCATGTCCGGGTTCGCCAGATGGAAACTTGCTTGAGCCTCAATCAAGAGGCAGATGTTTGAGATCACACGTCAGGAACCAGCTGGCTCCGCCCACACACCTGTCCTTTTCTCTGAAACAAACCAGTGACATAATCCTGAAACAGAGGACACGTAAACCAAAAGTTCTGACCTCAGGTCCAATTTCTCCCTCTGCTTTTTCACTGTGGGGGACGACCCAACCCATCCGACACACCAACCAACCAATCACACAACCCACCAACGACCCATGTGACCCCAGGGACGTCCCATCAGTCTGATGTAGATTTTTCACCAGGCATTTTAAAAGCGTTAGCTGCGTTAGCTGCGTTAGCTGCTAACTGCTACCAGCTGCTACCAGCTGCTACCAGCTGCTACCGGCTGCTAGCATCTCTAATGTTTATAGATGTCCTCCGTGTGTTAGCCGCAGACACATCACACATCGTCGGAACACCGCGGCTCCTTTCCGCCTCATGTTTACACGAGTCCTGATGTAAGTACTCAGACCCACTGGGTTTTTATGGAGGGGGGGAGGAGGGGAGGAGAAGGGGAGCCCCCCCCCCCTCACTCCCCTCCCAGACCATCTGTCTGCTGCCTCTAGCTCCTCCCATAAGTTTCGCCTGACTGACACACAATCAATAAAACTTTTGCGATGCGTTCCCTCAGACCCGACTCAGGCGGTTAGAAACCAGCTGCTGACCGGATCTCTGAGGATGGATTTTTAGTACCGGGTCTGAACCGGGTCTCTGTTTGTCTCCGCCGCATTACAAACACCTTGACTTTATCCGGCGCTCGGAGCCAGCGGCGACACTTCAGATGATGTTTGACCAGGCAGGAATAGTGACTCGGCGCTGAGGCGGGACTATTTGAGGACCGCCGGGGGTCTGAGTGCGACTTCATTAAAGAATAAAGACCCTTGAAACGCCGGAGGGTTTATGAGTCAGAGTCCGGGTCTGTATTTGAGTATATCTGTGGTTCTGCTGCCGGTTCTGCTGCCCGGGGTCGTGATGTCATCCATAAATGCCGGGATCCTCTTCCAGCCGGATCCAAACGTCTTCTGCGAGCTGATCCTGATTCTTCGCAGCGGATGATGTCAGCTGACCTTTTCCCTCGAAATATTAGAAAGGAGCTTCTGAAAGAGCCGTGGAGTTTTCCCGGGGGGAGGGAAGTCCTTCTTTTATTTTGAATCCTCTCTCCTCCTGACTTATGTTTACGTTTCATCCCGGGAGGATCCCAAACGGAGAGCTGGGTCCGACCCGGGGGCGTATTATCCAGACATTCATCACCGCGACAGAGCAGCGGCGCTGATGTGGGGGGTTTGTGGGTCACCTGGGTTTCCTGGAGCAAACTGGTCTCAAGTGATACAAGAACCGGACAAGATCCGGGGCCACCCTCTGGTGGCTGATCTGGTAGTTGGACACGTAACCCAAAGACCGGGTCGGTCTACCTGAAGCAGCACAAACCCAGTGGGACCACCGTTGGGTGTTGGTTGGCAAGCAAACAAGGGGAACCGGGACCCCGTCTGGGTGCCGACCTTTCAAGGGAGCCCACTGCTGAGTATCTTGAGGTTGGACCTGGAATTGTCAGTCTTGAGAGAACAAAACCGTCCCAGAACTGTACGTGGAGCCGCCGGTCTTTGAACCTACAACCCAAAGTGAAGTGATGAGGACCTTTAGATCTTTTTCCACGAGAATCACACACAGGAGCAGAGACAAGGGGGAGGGTCTCAAAGACCCCAGATGCATCAGGTTTAAGCACTTAGTCTGGATTAAAACCTGGACCTGAACCATGAGTAGACCCCCGTGAGCGGCACAACTAACGGTTCTGGAACTGCCGTGATCTTGTCCGTAAAAATCACAATTAAGATCAGACACAAGAGGCGGGTTCAACTCCCGACAAGTCTCAACTCAAGCCATCCAACCCACCAACCTTTCAACCAATCATCCAACCCAACAATCATCCAACCCAACAATCATCCAACCCACCAACCAACCAATCATCCAACCCAACAATCATCCAACCCAACAATCATCCAACCCAACAATCATCCAACCCAACAATCATCCAACCCAACAACCAACCAATCATCCAACCCAACAATCATCCAACCCACCAACCAACCAATAATCCAACCCAACAATCATCCAACCCACCAACCAACCAATCATCCAACCCAACAATCATCCAACCCACCAACCAACCAATCATCCAACCCAACAATCATCCAACCCACCAACCAAACAACCAATCATCAACCCAACAATCATCCAACCCACCAACCAACCAATCATCCAACCCAACAATCATCCAACCCACCAACCAAACAACCAATCATCAACCCAACAATCATCCAACCCACCAACCAACCAATCATCCAACCCAACAATCATCCAACCCACCAACCAAACAACCAATCATCAACCCAACAATCATCCAACCCACCAACCAACCAATCATCAAACCCAACAATCATCCAACCCACCAACCAACCAATCATCCAACCAATCCACCAACCAACTAGCCAACCAACCTTTCAATCAACCTAGCAAGCCACAAACCAAACGTGCAACCGACCAAGGACCCATGTGACCCAAAGGACTTCCTGTAAGCTGCTTTGATGTCCCCTGATTGTGAGCCACAGACATTAACAGGGTCCGACACAAGAGGCAGGGACCACCGCAACAAAGGTGGGTCTTGGGTGAAAACCCAGAAGGAGAACGATCCAAAGAACGGAGATCAAGGAAAACCCTGGAAATGGACTCCAAATGAGTGGATCTGGATTTGCTGACTTTGCGATACTATTCTTGAATGTGACATAAAGGATCAGAGACCCACTAAACCCGGACCGCCGAACAATGTCCCATTTGTCATTTCCTTTCCCGTCGCCTCTGCGAGGACGCCGGTCACCGCTCTTCCTCAGAGGTTAAGAGGAAGATGATTATTTTATGGTTTCACCCAGACCGGGTATATAAAATAAATTGGGTTCTGGCCGGGACTCGGTAACACCTCCACCGACTCCTGAGCGATTGAGGAGGGAAAAAACCTTCGCTTCCTCTTTTCCTCCTCGCGCCGACTTTATGAGGATCACGTCCGCAGAGAGAGAAAATGAGATTCGCCCGTTTTGCACAAATGTGTCAAAAGCACCTCAGGAAGGTGTTTGTGCAGCTGTGACTGAAGAAAAACCAGGAACGGATCTCGGAGGAGGATTCATGCAGAACGTCCCGGAAAAACAGCCAGTGTTAGAATAAATAGTCGGTTTCAGAACAAAGCGAGTGAAAATAAATGGATTTTTGTCCCTCCCGCGCCGCGAGAAGCTGTGAATGAAACACACTGGATGAGCTTTGGACGAGTCGGAACAGAAAAGTTCTGTTGGTGGGTGAAAGAGTCCAAAGTCGTTCTTCAGTTTTTATTTCCGTCTGAATCTGAGTGAAAACATAAAACCAGAAAAACAAGATGATTCATTCTTAAAATCCTTATCTGTCGACAAATGATGAGATCTGACCCACGGGTTCAGACCCAGAACCTTCTGACCATCCAGTGCTAATTTATGCGTATCAATATCTTCTGGAGGTCACGTGACCTGACGAGAGCAAGGACGAGGAAGAGGAGCGTCATGACATTCCTACCACATTTATCACCAACGGAGAAATAGAAACAGGATAAAACGCGACGGTGAACCCCAGGGTTCTATGTTAGGACCTTTACTTTTTTAAATGTATTAATGACGTACAAAACGGTTGTAATATTCTCGTATACGCAGACGACACCGTTAAATCTGTTTGGATAGAATCCAACAGACTCACGATATTAAATATAAACATTAGCGTGTTGACGTCTCGCGGCGGCGTCCTCTAGCTCGCCGCCACTCACGTACGAAGAGGAAGGATGTCGGAGCGGCGCCGAAACGCATCATCATAAACCTCCGAGGACAAAATATCGAGTGACAAGCAACAACAGGTTTGTAAAATTCTCTTTTTTTCATCAGGCTGATTAAAAAAAAGGGAATTTTATTGTTTTTTCGTTTATTTTCAGACAGATAATAAACAAACAAATCTTAATTCTTTCCTTTTTTCTTTTTTTTCTGGCGTTTTGCCGCGGCTGAACACGAGTCCCGGTGTTTTACGAAACATTTAAGGGAATATTCTTCTCAGCGTGGCTCCAAATTAAGTTTTTCAGAACACAGTTTCCCCCCCGGAGCGGCGTTCATCAGAGGAAACAAACAGAATCATCACGCCGCCTCTTTATGCCGCCTCAGTCGTCGTCAGGCGGTCGGGACCGCCGCCATCCGCGGGGGGATCCAGGAAAAAAAAAAAAGACAAACGTTGAAATTCAAAGCGGGCCAACGTTTGTTTGGCTGCTCGCGTGTCGCCGTGACTAAACGGCAGAAAATCCGGCGCCGCTCCGTTATCAGATGACTTCTGATTTAATGAGAATCCCCGGGCCTGAAACGCGTCCTGATGTCATCAGCAGTCATCAGACCGGGGGGGGCCGGGGTGGGTGGGGGGGGGTGCAGTGATCTGGACTGGGTTCTTCAGCTGGCGTTAGTGCTGAGTGCACCGGCGCTGTCATCTCAGCACGCTGCGTCGGCGCCTCTTTTGTCAGGAAGCTGTTTGATCCTTTCGCTGCAGATACCCTCAGCAGAAACGCTGAATGGATGCCCCCCCCCCCACAACACCCCACCCCTGCTTCACCCCCCCCCTCACACTCAGCCTCTGGCCTCGCACTGTTTATGAGCATAATGGCTGACGTTGTTTATTAAAGAGAGAGTTCGTCGTCCTCGTTTCTCCATCAGAGGATAATATTTGTCCTTTTGTGGCGGCGGCGTGCGCGATGAGGCGCCGTTCCGGCCGTGATGGTGATTGATTCCCGCGTCGAGGCGAACACACGGCGGCTAATCTGAGTTATGACTGTCGCTGTAATCGCATTTTCTTCCCCGGACTCATCCATCGGCTGCGGCGGCGCCGTGTATTCCGATAACGCCGCACATCTGTCTGTAAGGAATCCGCCGCGATGGAGCGGCGGCACGCTTCGTCTTCATCAACGCGGCGGCAAAAACCTCAAGTCAGATGAAATGTGTCAAAAGCGAGAACCTGCTTGATGTTTTCCTTCATGGTCGTTGGATCAGCGTCGCGTCTCAACGTGAAGAAAACAACGTGATCAACAAAAAAAAAGAGAGAAATCTCATACTGAACTTTAGCTCTTCACATTAAGACTTAACGTTTTGTAAATGGTTCGTACGTAGTTTACTAATAACGTTAATAAGCTGTTATAACTGATTGGAAAGGCTATCAGAGATCTGGTGCTTGCCAAATAGTGAGCCCACTCATCTGTGCTGCTAACCGAATGTTGCCAAATTGTGAGCCTCACTGATGGATTGAGAGTTGTGTTATAAGCTGTTTATAAACAGTAAATAATGACTTATGAAGTGTTTATAACCTACTTTATAAACTAATTATCGGGCTTCTATCCAGCGTTCCTGACCGGAGGGTTGGAGCATAGATGGATCGGTAAATCAAGGCCCATCTCTCTCTCCACCACAACAGACCGGTACACCATCATCATCATCACTGCCGTCCTTTTTCCCATCATGCAGTTGAAACAAATGCAGAAAATTACAGACGATATTAACAAATAACTCCTCAAAGCATCAAAACGACACGCTTAAATTCAAATGGAAGACAGAAACCCCTGGATTGTTGCTCAGTAGACCCCACTGCAGAATCTGGTCCTGGTACCCCTCCTCCTCGGATCCTGCATCTGTGCGGGTCTCACAAGTTCTCCATCTCCATCTCCTCAAATTGAGAATTTATTCCTCACATTCAGGGTTGGTTAATTTCCTGCAGAGCGCCGGATCATAACGCCTCCTCCGTTCCTGCAGTCGTGTTTTTATTTTATCGCCTCCTCTCGCCACCTCCGGCCGGCGAGAGGAGGCGCGAGGCCTCTGCAGTCATCGCGTCCTGGTGTTTGGGGGGTGAGATAAACGGTTCTGGGTGTTTCCGGCCTCCGAGCCGCATCACAAAGTCGATGCGAGGATTCCAGGCGTTTAACGAAGAACAGATGATGTCATGAACGCTCACCCGGCGGCGAGCCGAGCCGCGAAACAGCGAGGAGTTCCGTGTGGGCGTCGCATTCATTCACAACACCCCCCCCGGCGGAGAACCAACGCACCGCCGGTCCCGTTATGTGTGATTCGACTCGGACCTGCAGCGGAGAACCTTCGCTCCGGTTCTGACAGAGCGATGGAAGTGACTCAGGGTCAGAGTGTTTGAGCCGGACCCGGTCAGGTGTGGTGTGTGTGTGTGTGTGTGTGTGTGTGTGTGTGTGTGTGTGTGTGTGTGTGTGTGTGTGGTTTCAGGATGGATGGACCCGAGGCGGGTTAATGACCCGCCTGGATTCAGCCGAGCTCTCCGACCGTACTCCCCGGTACCCCGCGTTCATCCATCTCTATAAGTGAGAGATGACGGAGAGAGAGAGAGAGAGAGGGAAGAGAAGAGAGAGGAGAGAGGGAGAGAGAGGAGAGAGAGAGAGAGAGAGAGAGAGAGAGAGAGAGAGAGAGAGAGAGAGAGGAGAGAGAGAGGGAGAGAGAAGAGAGAGAGAGAGAGAGAGAGAGGGGAGATGAAGGCGCCGCACAATGGGGCGAACGATTTGGAGTGCAGCAGCGAGCTGAAAGAGGCTAATTAGACAAGAGGGGGGAATTTGGGAGCGAGAGCGGCGGAGACAAAAGAAGCGAACAAAAAAAAAAAAGACGATTAGGCTCCGATTGCGGGTTCGTGTGGAAGACAAACGCCGCCCGGTCTGCGGCGCCGGCACTTCTCTCTCATCGTAATGTGGCGGCGGATTCCTGTCAGTTTCGGGGAACCGTTCGGAGCGAGTCGACTCCAGCGCCGCGGCGGAAATGAGCAGAATATGAAAACACCTTTTCTGTTGTTTCTTAGAGTAGATGGATGTTGGGCATTAGAGACGGAATGGAATCAGAAATGTCCTTGTGCCGCCGCCGCCGCCGCCGCCACCGTTTTCATGCCCCCCTCCCCCCCTCCCGCCCAAGAGAAATCACTTCCTGATTTGTTTTCAGCTTCAACTTTGCTTTTTCTGCAGAAGAGAGGAGGAAAAAGGCGGATGGAAGTAATTTCAGATGAAATGAGCCACACGGGCAGAACCGGCTGCCGCTGGGTCACTTCAGGGTGAACGCTGAGGTCGGTCCCAGGTCATGTTTGGGGTCGTGACCCCCGTGTCATAGCACTACGAGCGCCAAAGCGAAGGCTTGAGAGGTTAGAACCCTCAGAAGTCGGTGAGGACAGAACGGTCCGGTCGGTCAAAGCAAACCCACAAAGTCCGGATCCAATCTGTGATGGTTCTGGAACTTTGTGTATTAAGTTCTAAACTCCTGTGAATGACCCTTTGAACTCCTGCTGCGTCGGTTCAGGACGAATGTCGACGTTTTCTACAAAACCTCCTTCAGCAGCTTCTATTTTTACGCTTGTTTATTCCGCTGCTGTGCTGAGCGTTCGCGTCCCCCGACTGCAACACCGCCCGCCGCCCCTCAATTAAAGACATGTACACAAGGGGGGTCCGCACAGCTGGAGCTCCCCCCCCCCCCTCAACCCCCTCCAGCCCCACAGGAGGAAAATGCCTTGCTCAACTGCAGCGCAGACGATTGTCGAGGTAATCCACCCGACAGCCCGGACCCTCAGAGCTGCTCCGCGGTGATTACACACACCTTTCCTCCGCCGCCTTTCCCAGCCGAGCTGAAGACGCATAAAAACCTGAACGGGCCGCAGCTGTCGGATGCAGATTTCAGCGGTGCAGTAAAACTCTTCTGAGGAGGAGGAGGAGGAGGAGGAGGAGAAAAACGCTTTGATAAATCGTCACATTTATGCAGGTTGATTATTCCTCCGAACAGAAGGAGGAGAAATGATCAAACGGGGGTCAAAACCTCTGGGGGGGGTCACCTGAACGCCACTCAAGAAACACTCAGCGCCTCTGCGGTTCGGCGCCGGTTCTGATACGAAGACATGAGTATCGTTGAAAGTTCACGGGGAATGACAGAGAGAGAGGGAAGATGAAGGAAGTCGGATGTAAGGATGAAGAACGGAAGGGCGGTTTGTCCTGACGACATATCAGTGGAGGCATGGAGGTGCGGAGGAGAGAGGGCGGAGGAGTTTTGGATTAGGTTGTACAACGTGATTCTGGAGATTATGGAGACGCGCGAGGACTGGAGGAAAAGTGTTCCGGTACCAAATTTCAAGAACTAGGTAGATGGTTGGATGAAGGAGTCCAGAGCGACAGGAAGTACGTCAGGGTGGTGCAGGATGTGTTTGAGAGCGGTAGGAGTGATGGATGGATTGGAGGTGGAGGTGGGACTGCGCCAAGGATGGGCTCTAAGCCCCTTCTAGTTTGCTGTGGTGATGGACAGGCCGACAGATGAGGTCGAGAAGGAGTCTCCGTGGACCCTGATGTGGGTGGAGGACAGAGTAGTGGGGGCAGGGTGCAGGTGGAGGAGAACCTGGAGAGGTGGAGGTGTGCGGCCGGAGAGAAGAGGAGTGAAGGTCAGTGTACATGTGTGAGGAGGAGAGGGAGGGAGGAGGAGGAGAAGATGGATCCTGGACCTGAGTGGAGTTATTAAACGTGGCTCCAAAGAGGGGCGGGGCCAGAATCTGGTCCCATTAGTTCATATTTCATAAAACAGCCCCCTGATTTCTCCCCGAACAAACACCACCCCTGATTAATGCGCAGACTTTGATGTATTTCTGCGTCGGGTCCAGTGTGTGTGTGTGTGTGTGTGTGTGTGTGTGTGTGTGTGTGTGTGTGTGTGTGTGTGTGTGTGTGTGTGTGTGTGTGTGTCATACAGTAATAAAGAGTGTGTGGGAATATCATCCGGGCTCAGAAACCAGACTTTAAGGTGCATTTACGGTCCTTCCACCGGAGAGCGGTGCCGTTAATCTCCACCCGCCGCTTCTTTACGGCTTCGTCTGAACGCATAAACGTGTCTGATGGGTTCGGCGGGATAACGGACGCCGTTAAACAAACAAGGCCGTTTAACTCTGGGCTAAAGAGGCGTACTTAAGACGCTCCGGAGGAAGAGGAGGAACCCGACCCTCCAAAAAAATATTACAAGTAATTATGAGAATGATTTTGGTATTAAGTATTCGCTGGGCGTCGCCCTTGTGACCCTTCACCCTGGCGGGTCGCCGTTACTCACGTCCTGCATGCAGAGGTCCAGTTGTTTGCAGCAGGAGCTCCCTTCAGAGGTGACCTTTAACAAACCAGGGAGGAGCGTGCTGGTGCTGAGGTCCGTTTACAGCACCAGAACCCGCTCTCTTGCTCTGTAACGTTCATTGGTACCAGAACGCGGCAGCTGGTGTCGATACTGCGGCGTCGGTTCTGAACGGTTACCTCATCCCATCCTGATTATCGGCGCCCGTGAAGCAGAGATCACCAGCTGATCCAATTAAGCCGGTAGGTCAAACGTGTCTAAGTCCAGACCCGCAGCAAGAACCCATCTCAGATCTCACAGAGAACCCAATCAAATGTCTCAGTGTTCACGGACTACATGTCCCAGAATGCATCCTGTCATCTTGTGCTGGTTGATGTCGTTTAAGTTAGTTTTATTTTCTTCATAGTTTCAGGTTCTCCAACGATGTAATGGTAGGACCCAGCAGAACACGGTCTAAGGCATCACACTGCCTGACCCGGAAGGTGTCTTCCCATAATGCATCCTGGTACCGTATCTTCCCCAGTTACTCAGTGCACACACCAGTCCAAAATCCTGTCCCAACAGAACCAGACCACCTTCTTCTACAGCTCCATGTTCTGGTTCTGACACTCTCTCCAGCTCCAGGTTCTGGAGCTCGTCTCCGGGTCCGATCCATCCCTCCCTCTGACAGGTAACCACGGCGACCCGGTAGATGCCATCAACACATGACGAAGGTAAAATTTGATGAAGGCAGAGAGAAACTCCTGAGACAACAAACGTGAGACAGGAGTGAAGAAGAGGAGCTGCTCTTCCTCCGTTAACGACTCCTAACACCAGCAGGAAGTGAAGGCAGCGGTAATTATGGGATGTGACAGGAAGACATTACATTTATGTAGCCCTACATTAAGATCCCGCCCACCGGGGGGAACAAACTGAGTTTGACGTCTTTGTAACGGAAGTCTGGGGCCGGAAGTTCTGCTGCTCAGGACCGGCAGGTGGTCCAGAAGAAGCAGAACCAGGGTATGATCATGTGACCCGGAGGGGCAGCAGAGGGAGGAGGTGAACCTGGACTGTTTCACTGTGTGAACCTGGACTGTTTCACTGTGTGAACCTGGACTGGTTCACTGTGTGAACCTGGACTGTTTCACTGTGTGAACCTGGACCTGTTGATGTTTTGGACCCGTGAAGAGAGCTGCAGGCAGGAGGAGACCAGAGAGGAGGTTTCTGGATGTGCTGAGAGAGGACATGCAGTTGGTTGGCGTGACAGAGGACAGATGATTCGCTGTGGAGACCCCTGAAGAGAAAAGCCCAAAGAGGCAGAAGTTGTTTGGGGTCATGAACAGACCTTGTAGAACATTTTGTCAGAACCTGTAGGTTCTAAGAACTGGAGCTTTAAGTTTAAATGTAATCTCTCTGCAGATCCAATAATCTGGTGCCGCATTGTCAGCGTTAATTGGTGCATCAAATAAATGGAGCGAATCCCTGTTCTAATCACTTATCTGCTATCAGAACTTCTGGCTTGGGGGTCTAATCAGAACCGCTGGAAATAGCTATGGGGGAGGTGGGGTTGGGGGGGGGGGGGGGGGGGGGGGGGGGGGCTCACAGTCATCACCTCGCAGCAGAAGAAGATTAAATGGCAGCAAATCCTCGGCACTGATTCTGAAAGCGGGTCGTGACGCTCCGACAAGCATGAATCAAACAGATCCGAGTAGGGACAGACGCAGGGACAGACGGGGGAACCGGAGTGGACCGCCCCACAGGTGGAGGAGGTCACGGGTAACAGGTTCTGACTGACCTCATGTGACACAACTGGAAGAGTCTGGACACGTCGCGTTGAGAGTTCTGCTGCCTGGAACATCCTCCAGCAGGCCCGGTTCGGTGATGTGTCGGTGGTGGTCCGCGGAAGCAGGACGTTCTCACAGAACCCCAGGTGTTAGCCAACAGAATCCTGAGTGCTGTCAGACCCACTGTTGGACCTCACACTGGTGCAGTGGACTCTGGGTTTCTCCTGGTTCAGAACAAGACCGGGCCTCATGTGGACATAGTCTCCGGGCAGTTCCTGGATGATGAAGGTCTTGATGCCATTGACCGGTCCTCAGGTTCTCCGGACCTGAATCCACCTGAGAACCTCCGAGACGTTATGTATCAGTAGAACCACAGACTGCCCAGGAGCTCCTTGATGTTCTGATCCAGTTCTGGGAGGAGGCCCACAAGGACACAATCCACATGGGGAGCAGGTCCAGATGTCCAGAAGCAGTTTGATTCTGGCTCTGATTTAAAATCCAGTACTTACTGGGTTCTTGGTTCTGGTTTTCAGGGACAAAAAGTAAAGAATGAGGGTCCAAACGGGAGAATATGAGTAAACAAACTGATCTGCGGTGACCTTTGACCTCACGGAGGATGTCTGATCCGTGTCGGCGCCGACTCCTGCCGCTGCAGCGGCATCAATTAAAAATGAAAAGCTGCTTCCGGATTCCTGATTGATGTTGATTGAAAGACGTAAAGGGCATCAGGGAGCGGCGAGGGCGGGCTTAGAAGCCCCCCCCCCACAGAAACGTGCTGAGAAAATCTCATTGGTCCTGCTGGCCTGAGGAGGACGCCATCATTTACCAAATATCACGGATGAAGACGCGAAGATGAACGATCCCGTTTTGATTAATGCTTAATTAACTCCACTGTAGGTCTGGCGGCGGCGCCGCTGCGTAGCAAACAGGCGCCGTGCTCGGGCGCCGCGCTCAGACGCAGGGGCACGCGGGCGCGGCGGCGAGGAAGTGGACACGGAATTTCACATTAATCTCCTGGGTGGATATTTATATTTGTCGGCTGCCAAACGCGATGAATTATTAATATAAGGCTCTGAAAATAAGGAATAACAAATAATTAACATCCGTTTTTACGTCCGTGACAAACGCACACGTCTCTGCTAACCGATTAAACATGCGTGTAGTGCCCCCTCGCCCGGGGTGGGGGGTGGAGTAGGTGGGGGGGGGGGGGGGGGGGGACTTTTATTATGAGGCTTTCAACACATTTATCTAAACTTTAAAACCCTGAACTCTGCAGCTTTACTCTAAAACAGCTACTGGGTCTGATCGTAAGAGGCTCCGCCCCCTCCTACAGACTACGTCCAGTTGGAATAGATCCACCTAGACCTGATCACTAGTCCTACGCTGTTCTGGACATCAAGGACTAGTATCCCCCAAAAAGGCCCCCAGTCCTCGTAGAAAACAGAGCCCCCCTAGATGAGTAAGAGGTGAAGTGAGACGAGTGA